>JALDNG010001981.1:0-45297 GCA_024349245.1 Neodontobutis hainanensis | reverse complement strand
GTTACTTTTTGAGTGACCATATTCTCATGCGAAAATGGTTATCAAGGCATTTTTCTGCTGGGATGATTGGCGGAGTGTGACCCAGATTGTTGTTCCGGTGCCGTACCGAAAACAAATCTTATCTCTAGCCCATAACAATCCATTTTCTGGTCATTTGTTTGTTGACCTATGACTGAATTTTGAGGCATCTTTTATGGCCAGGCTTAAAGAAAGATGTGGCTAGTTATATCAAATTGTGTCACATGTGTCAGATTGCAAGAAAACCAAATCAAACCATACCTCCGGCTACTCTGTGTCCAATCCCAGTTGTTGGTGAGCCTTTTGAGAGGGTCTTGGTTGATTGTGTGGGTCCTCTTACTCGCTCAAAGTCTGGTAATAAATTTCTGTTGACGGTCATGTGTACTTTTACTCGGTTTCCTGAAGTGTTTCCCCAGCGTAAAATGACCACTCCAGCCATTGTAAAGGCTTTGACAAAGTTCTTTTCATTGTTTGGCTTGCCGAAAATAATCCAGAGAGATCACGGTTCTAATTTCATGTCTCGAGGATCTTCCCAAGCGTTAAAACAGTTGAGCATTAAACATTGTTGCTCCAGTGCTTACCATCCCGAGTCTATGTTACGCACTTACTGTTTGGAGTTCGCTAAGGACTGGGATGAGGGGATATGTGTGTTAATGTTTGCTATCAGAGACAGGAATACACTACAGGAATCTTTAGGCTTTAGTCCGTGTGACTTAGTCTTTGCACACGGTGCGTGGGCCATTGAAGCTCTTAAAATATCAGTGGTTAACAGGAGAGACAAAACAAAATCTTTTGGATTTTGTCAGTGTGTTTCGGTCTAGGCTCTGCCGTGCGTGTGAGCTGGCAAAAGAAAATCTTGAGTGTGCACAAAATAAGATGAAAGGGTGGTTTGATAAGCGGGCTGAACATGGAGAGTTCTTGCCTGGTGAAAAGGTTTTGGTTCTGTTACCGATTTCGGTTCTAGTTTACAGGATTGTTACAGTGGTCCTTATTTCAAGTTTCAAGTCTGCTTTATTGTCAATTCTTCTACAGGTACAGTACATACATACGGAGAATTGAAATTGCGTTACACTCAGACCCACACAGATAACATTAACATTAAAGCCTAAAAAAGCTAGATCAAATTATAAAATGTAGATACAACTGTACAATTATACACTAAGAAAATGTTAAAAAGGCATAATAAAATCAAAAATAAAGTTAAATAAAGAAAAATAAAGCGCAAGGCAAAAGGCAGAGTGCAAATCATTGAAGTGAGCAACAGTGCAGATAAAAGTTTTTTAGTGCAAAAACAAAAGCTTATTAAGTCTGATTGAAGTGGGCTCAAGAGCAGTTATTTAACTGACTGATGATGTAGTGGAATGATGGCAGTTCCATGGAGAATGAGGTCGTGAGCAGACCAATGCTGCACAAAGTGACTGGTGCATGTCATCATATATTAGTGTGGGTAGGGGTCATAGTTCAGTGGTGGCTGGGGTAGAAAAGGTTCGGCGCGAGTTCAGCTCCTGACAGCCTGGTGGAGTAAGCTGTCCTTCAGTCTGCTGGTCCTCTCCTCCCTGATGGCAGCAGGCTGGAGAAGCTGTGTGATGGGTGGCTGGGTCACGTGCAATGCAGAGGGCTTTGCGGATGAGACGTGTTCTGTAAATTTGCTGGAGGGAGGGAAGAGAGACACCAATGATCTTCTCAGCTGCTCTCACTATGCATTGCAGAGTCTTTCGGCAGGACGCGTTGCAGGCGCCTGTACCACACAGTGATGCAGCTCGACAGGATGCTCTCGATGGTGCCTCAGTAGAAGGTGTACATGATGGGGGGTGGGGCTCTGGCTCTCCTCAGTTTGCAGAGGAAGTAGAGACGCTGTTGAGATTTCTTGGCCAGTTCTGCTGTGTTTTCAGTCCAGGAGAGGTCCTCTGCGATGTGCACACCCAGGAACTTGGTGCTGTTCACTCTCTCCACAGTCGCACCGTTGATGGTCAGAGGAACATGCTGAGTGTGCGCTCTCCTGAAGTCAACAACAATCTCCTTCGTCTTCTCCACGTTCAGAGAGAGCTTGTTGTCACTGCTGGTGCTGGATGTGTTACTGCAACCCTTACTGCCTGAGGTAATGTTATGTTGTGAAAATGAAACTGGGTGACAGAGACTACTTGATTTTCACACCTGACCGCTGGCGTGACACACGCCTTTGCCATGTGAACATGTTAAAATCTTATTATGACCAAAATGACTCGTCCTTGGTGGTGGCAGACACTAGTCTGCAGCGTTGCTCGGGGTTGAGAACACTGAGACCCGTATTCATTTGCGGGCTTGTCGGGAGCTGTCCGCACGGTGGCGAGACAGCTCAACACGCTGCAAATGAAGAAAGCACCAGCAAATAAAGAAAACATCTTCATCAGTTTGACAACACGCGCTGCAAAGGTTCACAACACATGCAAATACAAAACGCGCTGCAAATTCAAAAGCGCTGCAAATCCTCACAACACATGCAAATACAAAACGCGCTGCAAATAACACAGACCACAACGGAAATGTTTTAAGGGGACTCATTTGAGTGACGAACAATATATTTAGATATAATATCCAAACGACAAAGCAATTATACGATCATGATCTAAAAGTGAAAAAAATAAAAACTTACCTTATATGTCAGTGACAACACTGACAACAACGCGACAGGCGAGTAAACAATAAGCAGGTCCCATTAGGGGTTCGTCACTCAAAGGAGTCTCCTTAAAACATTTTCGTTGTGGTCTGTGTTATTTGCAGCGTATTTGTATTTGCATGTGTTGTGAACTTTGGCAGCGCGTGTTGTCAAACTGATGAAGATGTTTTCTTTATTTGCTGGTGCTTTCTTCATTTGCAGCGTGTTGAGCTGTCTCGCCACCGTAGTCCGGTGCTGAACGCTCCAAGCCGCAAATTAGCAGCTGGTAAGCAAGAGCTGTCTGGTGCTGAACGCTCCGAGCCGTGAATTAGTTTAGCGGCTGGTAAACAAGAGCTGTCCGGTGCTGAAATTGAAAATGACTCGTGGTCCGGGGCTTTGACTCAGGGTAAATTTTCCAACCCAGAGGCGTTAAATAGTTTGTCAGTTTTATTGTTCCACCTTTTAGATTCTCAGCAGAATGAAATGATGAATGTAATTCAGTCCAATAGGTCACTGTTTGCTGATGTGCCCTCTCAGACTCATGTGCTCAGTCATGATATTGATGCAGGTTCCTTTAACTGAACGCGCCAATTACACCTGATGACTTCCTTCAGTATTCTGTTATGGCCTTTGGCATGTGTAATGCGCCCGCCACATTTCAGAGGCTTATGCATGTAGAGTTGTCTGTATTGTCTTTTGTGAAGCATATCTTGATAACTTGGTGGTTTGTTCATCTTTGTGAGTGGAGCACATTACAGTACAAATTAACAGTTAACTTGTCAAAATGTGAGTTTGGGCAAGCAACAGTGACCTATCTTGGAAAAAGGGAGGGGGAGGTCAAGTGCGTCCAGTTCAAGCACACTTGCTGTGTGAAAAACCACAGGAGATGATGACGACGCATCTGAGCAAAGTTTGCATGAAAGGAAATGCAACCAAAGAACAGCAGAAGGAGGCAAAGAGAGCCAAGGAGTCTGCGAAGGTGTGGCCACGGCAAGCCCGGAGCTGGGACTACAAGGAAATGCTCAAAGCGTTACCCCTACAAACCGTCTAGGCTGGCTCTTCTGAAAGAGCTCCTCCAAAGAAAGTTTTGTGGCTAATGCTTCTAACCAAGCAGACCTGGAGTACGAAGAGAGGCTCACCAGCACGGCTGCCGTTCCCACAGCCAGTGAACCTTCTGTAACAGCCGGTGTCAGCTCTCGGCGGCCGGTGTCAGCTCTCGGCGGCGGGTCAGCTCTCGGCGGCCGGTGTCAGCTCTCGAGCGGTTGGTGGCGTCTCGGTGGTGGAGGATAGCAGCTCGAAGGCAGCACCACCCATCCAAGCGACCGAACATGGCAAAAGTAAGTTCTAAACCTCGCACACATCAGTCCAGAAACTGTGAACAAACTGCAAGGTTTGAGCTCATTTTCTTCTGTCTGTATTTCAGAGATCAAGCTCAGTACAGCATAAATGTCAGGGTCAAGATGACACAAATGGGGCTCTACGAAAAGCTCTACTTCAAGAGCTACTTGATCAACACCCTGCTGGTCCCAAACTGCCAACGTCTCCAGGATGCTGTGGTACATCCAGCCAAGTGGGGATGAAGTCAGCTTGGACTTCCTGCTAAAGTCCACTGAGACCAAAGATTACCTCACCATTCTGAACTATATCAAAAACATGATCCGGTTTGTTCAGTGTTTGAAGACCCACCTGAGCTTGGCTGCAGCAGATCCTGACTTCTACAGGAAGTGCCAAGCCTACATCGACCTCCTCGCTTCCATCAGAAAGCCAGTGGCCAAGTCCAACAGCAAGGTCATGTGTAAAACGAGGTCAGTTGCTAATCTGCTTTCCATTTGTTTTTCTTTAATGACTTCCTCCATGTTGATAGTACTTATGTGCTGGCTGTACATATGGGGTTATGTGATACAGACATGTGTAGTTCTCCCGCATTGTGGTCTTGTATGTCATTCTAGGTATGACCGGTTCGCAGAGGGCGAGAAGAGCCTTCAGGAGTGCCAGGCCGTCCTCCAGAAGGCCAAGAAAGACATGCTGTCCATTTATGGGAGTCTACTGGAAGGTGACCACATGGCTTCAGAGGAAAAGACCATGATCCGGTATTACTGTGAAGCAATCCTGATCCTCGGCCACTTCCAGAGACCAGGAGCATTGGAGGGAATAACAGTAAGTGTCAGTAAGACCTCAGTTTTTGTGGGGGCATCAGCCTAAACAGATTATATTAGGTAGTCTGCAAAGAGGACGTTTATGTCAGTTATTTACTGTGTTTTTTTTTGTTTTTGTTTTTATGGACAGCAGAGTGGGACAAGAAAAATTCTGGTGGAAAGGTGTGTGTTGCAGTAAGTGAACACAAGACTGCGACAATGCAGATCACCGTGTTTGCCCTCACAATGGAGGAGGCAGCAGTAAGTACACTTTGTACAGGCTAAATTGCCTTACCATGAAACATAGTGTCACCAGCAATGAACCAACAGATATTATCAGATGTATTTTTTTGTCTTTGCAGATGCTGGACGCATACCACATGGCTCAAGTCTAACAAGTTGTTTGTGTCATCGTCGGGCACCAAGATTAGAAGTGCAACCAATGACCTCGCTCGTCTGCACCAACAGTAAGTATTAACAGCAGTCCATAAGACCTAAAAGTTTATGTTGGATTAGCATTCAACTAATAACGTATTTGTGCATTTATTAAACGGCTCAGCCTCAAAGAAAATGATTCAAATTTGGGAGTTTCATCTCATATTTCTGCCCCATTGCAGCTACAAACTGCCAAACATCCCGAGCCAGCAGATACGCAGGACCGTGGAGACAGATGTGGCTGCCAACTTCACAGAGGAGCAGAAGGCGTCTGTGGCCCCTACATGGCCCATTCGACGGCAGTGGCAAACCAGCACTACTGGATGAAGACCCTGGACACTGTTGTGGCCACTTCAAACCTGCTCAGCTCGCTGACACGGTATGCAGTTATCTGAAACAGTTATAATTATGTCTCTCAATGCTCATCCATCAGTTTGTCAGTGTGTAACCTTAAAACCTTTTTTAATTTTGCAGCTCCTCGTCTGACGACTCTGGCGAAGAGGACCCCAGGGCAGAGAAGAGACGGCGAGTGGAATGTTCTCGCTGACAGCAAAATGCTCAAAACTTGACCCAACTGCAGTGAAGATGGCTAAAGTCATAAAGGCAGAAGGATGGACGGCCAATTATCCACATTACATTTACTTTGTGTTTCTGTGTATAAATCAACTTAAGTAGCAGTGACCCAACTCATTAGTATTTCAATGGACTCTATGTTTGTGTGTATTACAGACATTGGTTATTTTCTTGTTGTTGTATTGAATATTTTTCTTTCTCTTTCAACGACAAGGATCGTCGCATCATTTCCTTTCCTTTGCAGTGTTTCAAGCCACAGGAGATGCTGCCTAACCACGTGTTGATGTTCTGCATGAAGAACCAGACTGGTGAGGAGAGGAAAGCAGAGGTGGAGAGAGCCAAAAGTCCATGAAGGCCTGGACCCTTCGAGGCAGAACCTGGGACTACAATGCCATGGTCAAGCGGTACCCGATGAGGCATCCAGAAAGGCTCTTCTAGAAGACCTGCGTGAAAGACATTTTTGATCCTGAATGACCCTGAGGCTGCACAGGAGGCACAGGCTGAATCCCATCACTGACCACCAGGCGCTGCAAGTGATTTGTTATCCACTAGTACTAGTTACTTTTCATTTAATGCAGAGTCATTAAATTTAATATTGGAACAATGGCTTATTTGTTTTTTTGTTTTTCATCTAATCATTCTAGGCCTGTTCAGCCGACTCTTCAAGACTGCCAGAGAGTCCTCAGTATCAGAGGCGGACATGCTGGGCATCCACAGGAAGCTCCAGGACCAGCAGCATTTGGAAGAAGACCAAATGATGATGTTCCGGTACTGCTGCGAAGCCATCTTTGTCCTGAGGTACTTCCAGCGACCAGAAGCAGTGATGGCATTTAAAGTAAGTACTTTTACTTTGCAGCGTTTCCTCAGTGTGTATAAGGTGTAGTGAATGTAGCAGCGACTCCTTAGTTTCCTTCGTCGCTTGGAGAGGCCGAGCACGGGTCCTGTATATTGCGTGACGAGCTGCGGCTTAAACACATTGACACCGAGTCCCAGAATGGATGCTTGTACGGTTTATTTAATTGACTGCTCAGTTGGCACATGTACACAGTTGTAAAATACTTCAGATTGTGAATGTTTAGCAAACGCTTGCGGTCAACAAATACTACGGCTACCCCGCTTCCCTCTCTCCTCCTATACCTGAGTGACAGTGAGTGCCACCTTTGAAACCAAGAGCTGTCACCGCCTACACCCACATGACCCACACCTCACCCTGGCAACCAGACAAAAGCAATCCGTGAGCGAATAACATATACCATTCTGGCTCCTACAGTGAATATTTATTAATTAATAATCAATATGAATATAAATTATGTAAATTAATAAATTAATATTTTGATGTCAAAATATTTTGAGAGACGCCGAGATCCCAAACTGGCAAATGGCTTGATAGTTCACCAGCCACAACCACCAGAGGGCGCATTTATGGCTTGCCACTTTTAAAAGTGGTTTTCCACTTTTAAAAGTGGTTTTCCACTTTTAAAACACCTTTTTTAAAAAAAACCTTTTTTGTTTAGCTGCAAATTGTTGGAAATATGTTATGGTGTATTACTTTAGATCAGTTAAATTATTAAATTATTAGTTTTTACCAGCGAGGAGTTTATAATAATTTTTTAACAGTCTAAGATATTTAAATCTAAACCTAAGGCACTGGCTTTGTCAAAACGACCAATTTGTCAAGGGATCTGTCTGCAGGACTACAGCCCATACACCATTGATACATGGAGTAAATAAAGTCTTTGTCGCCCTCTTTTGGTGAATATAAAGTAGTGTTTGAACCAAGTAGAGCACAATGTGTGTAAATACTATGCCATTTAAAATATTTATATTATAAAACTGCATACTTATAAGAATAAACTATAAGAAGCCATTGTATTTAAATATTGTCTTTCAGAAAGTGACCTGACCTCTGATTAAAACTGCATCAAAAGGAGGTGGCATTAAAAAGAGACCACAATAGAATCATGTTTTTCACTTCTTTATTTCTCCTAAACACGAATAGCACATTGTATAAAAACGTACAAATTACTATATTAACATGAAGAACAAATAATTGGTGATCATTTGCGTTCTAAGTCCAAAAATCACTCTGAGCTCGATTCACTAGTCTGGCTAAGTGGCTAGGCTAACAGTAATCTACCAAACACATAGTTTGTATAGATGAGCACATAATTAACGATTTACGGCTTTGATCATAACAGCTGTCAAAACGCCTTTTCTATTTCAATTATGTGTGTGCATTTTTAATAATATAAATAGTCTATTTTTCTCTGACCTGTTGAGTAAAGTCGCATATACATTAGGATACGTGGCCAAAGTCCAAGCAGCCGTTTTAACAAAAGTGGCCGGACGGCCGGACTGTTTTCGTAGAGGCTAGAACCATGGCCGTCAGTCATCATAAACCATCAAAAGTGGTCTGCCACTTTTAAAAGTGGAAAACCATAAATGCGCCCTCTGGTGGTTGTGGCTGGTGAACTGGCAAGCCATCTGCCAGTTTGGAATCTCGGCTCTGCTGAATATTCTCTCGGGGCACCACCCAGATTCATAGTTCTGGGAGCTAATTATGTTTGTCAATTGTTTTCACTAACTGTGCGTTCTCCCACACTTGAAAAAGATAGGTTTCACCATTTGAAGAAATTAAACTGGATTCCACTCAATGAATAGGCCTTGGGAATTTCTTTCATCCATTTATTGGCTTGTAGCATTTGCTATATAGGTGAAAACCTTTAAAGATACAAACATACAACCATTGTAAATCACCAACAAACCCAACACAATGCATAATTTAACAGATTAACATGACTCAATTTTAGCTTTTCTTTCCCCAACTATCAATAGCTTAAGTTAATGAACCATGAATTTTCACCTACTATATTGCAGTTGTTAAATCTCACATTAAAGCTGGTAGATTTTACCCAGCTCAATAACGCATTTAATTTTTATTAGCTTTACATTTGAAAATATTAACTTAAACCACATGTGTAGCTTAATTTACTGGATTTCAACACAGAGACGAGACTATGAACTAACCTGTGCTTTTAACCATATTTGCCATTTAATCAAACAATTTACTTTTTAATCATATAGTCAGAGAATTTTAATTCATGTATACACAATTTTTCTAAGCAATATTTTATAGTATTTAAAAGTATCTAAACAACCCAAATCGTGAAATAACAAAAGGTAAATGAAATAGTTAAACAAATATATACCATAGAAAGACATTTTTTCCCAACTCTAACCCCTTCATGAATTAAAGACACTACTCAACTCAACAGCGCGATCTACAGAGTGCCATTGAATGATACATTTACTTTGATAGCGGTTACTCTTTCAGCATGCAGGAAACACGCAGCTCTCTTTAACAATCAGCGCTTCAACTCACCGGCTGTCACTTCAGAGTTCCTTGGTGAGTACCTGCTCCCGCACAGTGATGTCAAGCTTGAAACTATTTTTCTTCGAGTCAGCACTGCTCGTTTCGTAGCGTCAGTGTTCCCTGTGTATACCGTAATTTAAACCCGGTGCGCTGCTTTATCTAGCCCAGGCACGCGCCACATATTTCGGATTAGTTTCACCTGGTACTAATGAGAGAAGGCGGGTAACGGGCAGTTTGCCGCAACACCTCCCACTCGACCTTTCAGAGTCCACTTGAAAGATCGCACAGCTTAACAACCGTTCCAATTTTATAGCCTTTACTCAAGCCTCACTTGCTCTTCGATGGGGAGAAGAACAACAAGGCGTCTAACGTCTCTATGCAGCACAGTACCTTGACAGACCCTCCTCCTTTCACAGGATGCAGATTCTTTGACCGTTGAATTCTGGACAGGAATACAGTAGTTTGGAGACACCCGAACATTTACATCCCTTACAATGCCCCTTCGATCAGAGTTTACACTGATAACTCTTCCGAGCTTAAACT
Source organism: Neodontobutis hainanensis (assembly GCA_024349245.1). Classification (NCBI taxonomy): domain Eukaryota; kingdom Metazoa; phylum Chordata; class Actinopteri; order Gobiiformes; family Odontobutidae; genus Neodontobutis; species Neodontobutis hainanensis. The sequence continues at coordinate 35,585 of JALDNG010001981.1, read as the reverse complement.
GTCCTCTTAATGCATTTTGATCACACAGCCACACAATGTCTCCAATGGCAACGTTCCTCTCTGCTGTATGCCACTTGTTTCTCACAAACAGGTTTGGACCGGCAAGTTGACTCCAGGATCTCCAAAAGCAATTGACTTGGGTTTGTATCTCTCTCAGCCGTTTATAGGGGTAGTTGGCAAAGTCAAATGTCTTGTAATCCCCTGTCTGTGTGGCTCGACCGAGCAATAGTGAGTTTGGCGTTACATATTGTATGCAGCCTTCCCGACTCTGAACTCTTGCATCAATAGGACGCTCGTTTACAAGATTGGCTGCTAGTTGGAGTGCTGTTAAGAACTCACTGAAAGTAAGGTCTGACCCTTTCTCAAGGCTCTGGAGAGCTTTCTTTGTAACACGCACTGCAGCTTCAGCAGCTCCATTTCGGTGTGGTGAATCTGCAGGATGCACTTTCCAGGCAAACTGTGTTCCATTTTTGACTGCATACTCCTCTACAGCTGCATTATCTTGACTTTCCAGAAAAGCATACAGATCCTTCAATACAGGTTTTGCTCCAATGAAATTGGTTCCTGGGTCTGACCAGACCTTTTGGGGATGACCTCTAACGGCCGTAAACCTCTGGTATGCCAATAGGAAGCTCTCTGTAGAAAGAGAATTGGCTAGCTCTACATGAACGGCTCGACTTGCCATACAGCAAAAGACAACTCCCCAAACTTTCATTGATGTTCTTCTCTTGACATCATCCTTTACTTGGTAGGGTCCGAAAAGGTCAATGGCAGTGAACTTAAATGGTGCAGCAGGTCTCGTTCTCTCTTCAGGTAGTTTACCCATAACTTGTGGACATACTCTGGCCTTTGTTTTCCTGCAGAAGATGCATCGGTCCACAACTTTTTGGGCAACTCTTCTTCCTCTCAAAACCCATGCTTTCCTTCTCATCCTCAACAAGGTGCCCGCCACTCCATCATGAGCCTCCTCATGAGCTTCACAAGCCAACAAGGTTGCGATCCAGGCATCAAAGGGTAAGAGGGGAACAGTTTTAAAGTCCTCCTTAAAGACTTGAACTCTGCCACCACACACCAAAAGTCCAGTTGCCATGTCCCTATAAACAACCAGTCGATCTATTGTGGTATTTTTAAAGATTGCATCTGTTTGCACTGCTAAGCAGAGGTCCCTGAATGCATCTTCTCTTTCTTGGAGAGTGATATTTCCACCTGATGATACCGCCTCCCACTTTAATTTGTCCATTGTTTTGACTTGAAGAAACTTTTTTGCAGCCCTCCAGACCAACGCCACTGACTTGATCAACCGTGTTAGATTGCTGAATCTTTTCACATCAATTAACTCTCGAACCACTGTTTCACCAGGTGGTCTTCTCTGCTCCGTCTGGATTAAACGCAGATTTTCCTCCGGCTCTTGTTTCTTCAACTGAGCTCTGGTAAGTGCTGCAACAAAAGCTTTCTTCTGAATCTTTGCGATGTTTTCTCTGGCTGCAGCAGCAACACCTTTAGCAGATTTAATTGGCCACTCGTTCACTGGTAAACTGAGAAACTTTGGACCTGACTGCCACTCAGAGTCTTCATCCAAATCCTTTGGTCCAGCTCCTCTCGTTAATGATATCTGCAATATTGATTTGACCTGGAACCCACCACCAATCCTGGACGTTGGTGCTGCTTTGAATCTCTCCAATTCGGTTCGCAAAGAAGGTTTGGTAACCATAACTATCACGCTGCACTGCCCCTAAGACAGTTTGACTATCAACAAGATGATACCACTCCTCAACTGGAATCCTGCAATGTTTTTGGAAATATTTTTTAATCGGGCAGCAAAGACAGCTCCGCACACCTCTGCTTTTACGGCATCACCCTTATGGTCGAGGGGGGTTAGTTTGGCCTTAGATTCAACAAGCCTCACAGTTATACCTTGACTGCAGCTCCATCGCAGATACAACACTGCCCCATATGCCTGTTCACTGCCGTCAGAAAAAGTGACACCAATAGGTCCAGTGGCTGTGTCTCGAGGTGTCAGGGGTCTGGTGAATCTTACTTGTCCCAGGTCCACGTACTCTTCCAGAAGCTTGATTGCATCCTCCCGGAGACCCTCCGACAAAGCTGCATCCCAGGTATCCTTATTTGGCCCGTAGATAACTTTGGCCTCTTGAAAGGCTCTTCGCACTAGAATTGCACCTTTTTGTTTGGCTGGAGTCACCAGACCTAGCGGGTCATACAGTCCTGAGACTTGACTCAATAATTCTCTTCTGGTAAGTGGATTTGGCGCTTGTGATCTCACCTGCCCCTTTAATAAATCTTGGCCAAGTCTCATTTTCCTCCTCTTCTTTGAGAAATTCACAGCGATCATGATGTGAAGCTTATCATCTTGTATCGTATATCCAAGGCCAAGGGCTTTATTGTCATCTTCTGTAAGCTGATTTGGTAAGAACATAGTCTTTGGCTCAGTATTCTCATCTCTGGACTCTTTCCTCCCACTCTGATCCGAGTAGACCCAGGGCTTTATGTGGAATCCACCAGTCTTTAGGATCTGCTCAACATTCAATGTGATGACCTTCAGTTGATCCATGCTGTTATGGGAAGTCAGGATGTCGTCAACATAAGAATCTTCTTGCAGCACACGACGCTCTTCATTAAAGTGACTAAATATGGGTAGATTTGCAGTCTCTCGCATGGCTAGTTGAGCAATGCAGCCTGCTGGTTTGTCTCCAATATTTACCCTTGTTATGGCATATTCTTCAATTTCATCTTCTCCTGAATCACGCCAGAGGAATCTGTGCAGATGGACTTCTTGGTCCTCCAGCCAGATAGAGTTATACATTTTCCGTATGTCACCCAAGGCAGCAAAGGCTCCAGCTCGAAATCTCAACAGAACAGCACGAATGGGGTTGAGCACATCTGGACCTTTGAGGAGCAGGTCATTCAAACTCAAACCTCTAAACTTTTGACTGCTGTTCCAGACTAACCTTACAGGGGTTGTGACAGAGTGCGGATTTGGAGCGATTAGGTGGCTGATATACCACACTGGCCCAGTCCAGCTTTCAATCACCTCATTTGACAACTTTACCGCTGCTTTGCGATGGACCATGTCATGCACTTGCGCTGCGTGAGGCCGCTTTCCATTCTGGTTCCTTTGCTAGCTGTTTTTCAGTCCTGAGGAATGTTGCCTCAACAGCCCTTCTGTTATTTGGCAAAGAAGCTGGATCCTCTATCCATGGGTATTTGGCATGCCAGTGTGGTTCCGTCCAGTGCTCATCTCCACTTACATATGTCAAGCCCTTTTTCACCATTTCCAATTCTCTTTCTTCAGCAAGTGTCATTTCTTTGCCCCTGGCTGGCAATTTCCACATCGACAACCTCCACACTTGGGTTCACAAGCGGCTCCGATACTGTCCCACTTCCACCATTCCAGGAAATCTCGCTTTATGGCTGCAGTGCTTGATTGAACAGTTGGATACACAAGAGACTGGTGAGTAACTGATACCTTCATCCCGCCAACTCCATGGACCACCAACGTGATGTCTTCGCTCAAGGTTCAGTTCCTTAGCAGCCTTGTGGGTAATGTAATTTGTATCCGAGGCCAGGTCAATCAATGTTCCAACTCTTTGTCCTGCATTGGCAGTTACTTGCAATAGCATCATGATAACAGGAAATTCATGCAAACCACTCTCTGCTAGTAGTCCCTTCTCACTTGCCACGGAGTTGTAGGTCCTGGATGCGGAATTGCAGAATGCATCTCGACACTGCTGAGCCAATTCAGGTAACAGCTTGGAGAGGAACTCCTCCTGGGCCTCTGTGCACTTTCCACCTCCCGCTGAGCCAGACTTTGTTCTTCTCTGGGGATTACTTTTGGTTTCAGCATATGGACACAGGTAAAAATGGTGCTCAGGATTTTTTTGGTCTTTGCATTCCACATTTCTGCACAGGTAAGTGGTTTTGCAGTGTGCACCACTATCATGGATCTCCAGACACTTAGTACATGCTCTGAGCCTCCTCACCACATCCTTTCTCTCTGAAGGTTTTAGAGTCTTAAATTTCCTACAGAAATACAGCTTTTTCTTATGTTTACTGTCTCCACAGACAATACAACCTGCTGGGTCACTGCTCACGTAGGTGGTTCTTGTTCTAGCATGCCTCGGGTCAGATCTGGTATCCTTCCTGCTCGGTTCATCCTCTCTTAACTGCTCCAGCTGCTCATATATTTCTTCTTGCTGTTTAAGGAATTCAAGGAGTTTGTCAAACCGAGTGTATGGCACACTAACATTTTCCTCACCAGCAATATAAACCAGCCATTCTTTCTTTAGTGACTCCGGAGTTTGCTCTCAATGGATCTTATCACCAAGGGATTCTTCATGGCACCGGTGTCTCCAAGCTCACTTAAGTCATACAGGGCCTTTTCAACCGTTTGAATCAGCTCTACTATCTTCCTAGCTTGGTGACCTTTTATTGGTGGTATTGCTTGCAACTCTTCCACAATTTCAAGGGCAATGGCAGCTCTATTCCCAAAGCGATTCTCCAGGACACGGAATATTTCTTCTGCTGAACTATAAGCTTTCAGTCGAAACTCTTTTGCCACTTTCTCGTCCAGACTATCCAGCAGTTGAAATTTCTTCACCTCTTTTGACCCTGTGGGTTCGCCTTGCCTCTGTAGAGCTTCCCACTCTTTCCTCCAACGATGAAAATCTCGCTTGCTTCCAGCAAACTTGGGAAGGGAAGTAGGTTTTAACTTGATTGCTGGCCTTGACGAACTGTAGGCTATACCTGCTCCGCTCTCAGAATCCTGCTTGAATTTTGCTTGAATAAATTCAAACTTTTTGGAAACCAGCTTGGGCAGACAAATCTCAAGCTCCCTCAGACGACTGTTAAAATCTTTCTGCTCAGGAGAAGGGGCCCAACGATTCCACCGGGTATGCGCTTCTCTTGCAGCTTTAACCAATCCTCCCAGGTGGCTCAGCATGAAATCATATGCTTCCAGGTTCGCACAAGGTTGAACAGAAAAGACCCGGTCACATTCCGCCTCAGCCACTTGGAAAGCCAGGGACACTTGGGGATCCCCAAAACTGGTCCAGAGGGTCTTCAGAATTAGATCTTTGCTTTCCCTCAGCTTCTGATCACATTCTCTTGCAGTCTTCTCTAGATCAGCCTTTTGTTGAATAGTTTCAAGCTTGACATCACTGTGCGGGAGCAGGTACTCACCAAGGAACTCTGAAGTGACAGCCGGTTTTCACTGTCAAGTGTTTTCTCTAACTGTGCGTTCTCCCACACTTGAAAAAGATAGGTTTCACCATTTGAAGAAATTAAACTGGATTCCACTCAATGAATAGGCCTTGGGAATTTCTTTCATCCATTTATTGGCTTGTAGCATTTGCTATATAGGTGAAAACCTTTAAAGATACAAACATACAACCATTGTAAATTACCAACAAACCCAACACAATGCATAATTTAACAGATTAACATGACTCAATTTTAGCTTTTCTTTCCCCAACTATCAATAGCTTAAGTTAATGAACCATGAATTTTCACCTACTATATTGCAGTTGTTAAATCTCACATTAAAGCTGGTAGATTTTACCCAGCTCAATAACGCATTTAATTTTTATTAGCTTTACATTTGAAAATATTAACTTAAACCACATGTGTAGCTTAATTTACTGGATTTCAACACAGAGACGAGACTATGAACTAACCTGTGCTTTTAACCATATTTGCCATTTAATCAAACAATTTACTTTTTAATCATATAGTCAGAGAATTTTAATTCATGTATACACAATTTTTCTAAGCAATATTTTATAGTATTTAAAAGTATCTAAACAACCCAAATCGTGAAATAACAAAAGGTAAATGAAATAGTTAAACAAATATATACCATAGAAAGACATTTTTTCCCAACTCTAACCCCTTCATGAATTAAAGACACTACTCAACTCAACAGCGCGATCTACAGAGTGCCATTGAATGATACATTTACTTTGATAGCGGTTACTCTTTCAGCATGCAGGAAACACGCAGCTCTCTTTAACAATCAGCGCTTCAACTCACCGGCTGTCACTTCAGAGTTCCTTGGTGAGTACCTGCTCCCACACAGTGATGTCAAGCTTGAAACTATTTTTCTTGAGTCAGCACTGCTCGTTTCAGAGCGTCAGTGTTCCCTGTGTATACCGTAATTTAAACCCGGCGCTGCTTTATCTAGCCCAGGCACGCGCCACATATTTCGGATTAGTTTCACCTGGTACTAATGAGAGAAGGCGGGTAACGGGCAGTTTGCAACAATGTTAATAAGTCTAAATCTAAAGGAAGCAAATTCTTCCTTGTTTTCGAACATTTCTTAATATAAACAAAGAAACCTTTAATGTCTTTTGGGGTTTTGTTGAAGATTATACAAGTTTAACAATGAATAATGACAGGGAAATGACACAAAGGAATAATTAGGGACAAATGATGAGGGTAATTAACACAAAACAATGATTGACATGGAACAACTTGTTAGAACCTTTGGTGGAATAAAGTAAGTTTAACCATTGTTTTATGCTATTTACTTGGAGTTGTTACGGAGGGTAAAGGGACGGTTAGACGGCTTAATTAAAAGGACTATTGACGGCTTTTGAATGGCGTAGGGGAAAAGGTTCTGCTGGGCCTTATAAAGACAATTATACAGTGTTATCACACCAAACGCCAGTGTCACGTGTTCAACTCACTCTTGTCGCTCGTGGCGCTCAGCTGTCCGGGAAGGAAAGGTCCAAAGGTCCGCTTTAGAACTTTCCACGCGGGTCCTACAGCTGATGGTTTCCAAGCAACCAGATGGTGTCACGTGGTACAACTGATCCCACAGGGGAAAGAAAGGCGTTCTGTTATTGTCTTTGAGTGAAAGGCCTTTACCAGCAGTAGAGGTTAACATCTTTGACAAAAAGGTTCGCTGAAGAGGCTTAAAATTTGTCTTTCCTCGATTAACGAGGGCTATCTTTGCTTAGCGCACTCTTTTAAAGAATAAGGACTACAAAAATTCGTCCAGCAGGAAAGTTTTTCAAAACAAAATCAATGCGTTGAGTCTTTAAAAAGATGAAAAATTCACGTTTGCACGGTTTGTGCTGCGGGTTAGAAGCTTGAAAGGTACGAAAGTAAATTAAATAGCGGAGATTTAAGAAGATACGCAAGAGCGTAGAAACAAGCTTAAGAGAAGAAGACACGACGAGGCGAGAAGAGCGACCAAGTAGAAGAGGCGAGATAACAAGAAGCAGAGCTAGATTTCCGCGCGCACAACTTTTTGTACTGGCGAAAAGAGGCATGTTTGGTAAAAGGGGAGTTTTTACTAAAGTTTAGCATTTGGGAATAAACTTCTCTGCTCCACCAAATAACAGAAATTAAACACATTTAAAAACCATATTGCTTTTGCATTGTAGCATAAAGGCATAGGAAATGTTTTTACGATTTTGTTAATACCAAAGACATGCGCATTATTCATACATTCCATGCTTGACCTGAAAACATAGAATAATTCATTTTATTACACAGACAGCTGTAAAGGTGATGAAGAAAGAAGTCTTTTATATCGTTATCACTCAAGATCTTGTAAGGAACAATATGAAGAGTACACATTAACTACGATAGACTTTAATGCACACTTTTAATGCACATAACATGAAGATGGTCTTCAAATTGAAGCAGAGTCGTTACTCTGCTTAACCAAAAGAGGGCAGTGTTCGATCATTCTAGAGGAATACATCAAAGACATTCTTATTGAGTTGAGGAGTCTTATGTGTGTGTGTGTGTGTGTGTGTGTGTGTGTGTGTGTGTGTGTGTGTGTGTGTGTGTGTGTGTGTGTGTGTGTGTGTGTGTGTGTGTAAGGTGGATGGGACCTCAGCCAACATCAAGGTAGATGAAAGATGAGCTGGGGTCCTCGTACTGGAGCAGAGTCCGGGGATGGGGGTACACATCACCCAGCAGATGAGAGGTTTGCGTCCACCCTAGGAGGAGGTAGAAAGGAGAAAAAGTGCTAAATACTACTGAAAACTAGGCAGATGTAATAATAATATGAGCGGTTGAGTGTGTACCTACAGCTACAGCCAGTGTAAACCTAACCCTATGATGAGTCAGTCTCCATGCGTTTGGTGAAATAAGTATGTTTTGAAAACCTCAACAGAGTCAGCTCGCTGCACTTCCACCGGGAGCCCATTCCATAAAAATGGGGCTCTATAAGAAAAGGCTCTGTAGCCAGCAGACTTCTTCTTCATTCGAGGAAGTTGAAGACTGCAACCCACAAAATAAGAATGGGAGAACCCCCCACTGTCCCTCCCAATCCCACTGCTCTACATGTTCAACAACAGCTACTACCAGATGAACTAGCCTCTGTGATTTTGGATAATAACTAAATAAATATATCTTCTTTAAATGTTTTTAAGGATTATTTAGATGAGTGCATGTTGCGACTCTGGGATTTCTTCTGAAACATTGACAAAGATGGCACAATGCAAGTTCCAGTTCTTGAATTCAGAAAGGCTTTGCAGGTTTGCCATTTTTCATCTTAGCATTTAGAATCAATTTCATGATATTTTATGTATGTGTTTCTTACTTTTTTGTCAACAGCACTACCCAAAGACATACAGAATTCATATAGTAATTAAAAGCAAGCCTGAATGTGTCTTTAATACTTGTTTTCGTTAACAGCAATCAACACTACTTTAGGATGGGTACCAGAGTATTGGAGTGAACCAACTGTTGTTGGGGATCAATTTTGCTGCAGTGTAATGTCATGGGACATTGGCTCAGTTCAGGGACATTGGACAGTGGGCGTACTGATGTCTAGTTGCATATGTTATTTTATTTTTATTTCATTCTATTTATTTATTTTTTTACCTTTGAGAACTGTCTTCTAATATATGTAGGAAACAAGTATGGATCATTTGACTGTTTTAAAGCAGGCCTAGTGTTATTATATATCTATGTAATTATTTATATATTATTTTACTTTTCTTTATATGCAATAATTTATGTCTACTTTGTTTTTCATGTTTCACTCAGAATCGTTTTCTAACATACGCTTTAAAAGTACTGATAACTTGATTTCCTATTTTTTTTTTTTTTTAATTCCATGGACACAGGGATATTGAGTAATGTTTCTAAATAGTCTTGTTACTAAAATATACACATGGTCTATCTGTGTTAGGCACAGGTTGATACAATTCAAAGTATTTAATCGCCTGCACCTCTCTAGGACCAAACTGGCCAAAATATATCCTAATGTTGATCCCAACTGTACGCGTAGTCACCAAGCCCCTGCTTCTTTGGCTCACATGTTCTGGTCATGTCCAAGCATAGGAATATTCTGGTCTGAGTTATTTAATACATTCACTGACATTTGTAAAAAGAATATTGATCCAGATCCTATCGTTGCAATATTTGGGGTGGTACACACTAAAGTTGGGTCTCAAGAGGCCAATCTCAATTAATAGCATTTTCTACACTGTTAGCACGCCGACTAATTCTTACAATTTAGAAATCTCCTCACCTCCAAAACACTCACGTTGTGTGTGCGAAATTATGTCCTTCGTCCAGCTTGAAAAGTTAAGAACTACAGTCCAAAACTCAGCAGAAAGATTCCAGAATGTATGGCAACCTTTCTTGGATTATTATGAAAATGCATTTGATGCTAATTCTTTAGATTAAAACAAAATTAGGTTTTCATCTCCCCTCCCCCTTTTTTTATTAATAGAGTATAAATATATCTTTTTTGTTTGTTTGTTTTGTTTTGTTGTGTTCTGTATTCATTCTCAGTATGCTTTAGATAACTTTGGATGCAAATCTGCGACGAAAGGGGATATGTGAGATAATGTCTGCAAAGTGTGAGGCTGGTGGATAGTGATGCCTTGTATAACATAAGAGAATGTTTGTTGGTTTGTTTGTGTTATGTACATTTAAAACAATAAGAACACTTTGAAAAAAACAAAAATAGGATCGGTACCAGATAGAGGAGCTGATTCAGAGACTTGACCGTGACAGGACAGGGTTGGTACAGGTGAGTCATATTTAATTGACTTATAGAGACGTCAGTGACATGTTACAGCTGTAATCAATGTGACTTTTCTTTCTGTGAGGGACTAGCACACAAGAGAAAACAGATAAAAATGGACAACATCTGAAGAATGTGGAATCCCGGCAGAAGAAGGAAAAGTTTAAAAGCGACTGTATCCTTAAAACCTTTCAGAGCGCCGTGGAGGCAGTCCCGCCACATGGCTCTGTCTTGTCCCACTGCAGCTGCTACCTCGGTAATGACCACATCCACCTCCCCATGTTAGGAAGCAGCACACATTACAGACGCCATGAGGTCCTACCCCAGCCTAACCTGCTGGAGGATTGGTCCCTCTCCACTCGAGCAAAGTCCATCTCTGCCCAGGGTGTTCGCCGGATCCTGAGATGAGCCGTACTTCTGATCGGACCAGGTCTAGGCCATGTTTGAACCCCAAACCTCCAGAGGTCAAACCCAAAAGCAAGAAAGTCATTCTTTACTGTTTAAAAAAGTATCTCAAGCAAGACATTTTGTCACTTTGTTTCATTGTATTTTTATATTTAAGGCAAAAATGCCTGTGAAGCACATAATTACCCATAAAACATATTCAGTTTTTGTCTTGTTAAAGAATGAACTTGTGTAGCCTTAAATGTGTATTTGTTTCGTCCAACAATTCTTATTGAAGTCTTGACCTCTGTGCCAGTTTTGCTTTGTTGTTGTTTCCACTATCTCACAATTTCTTGTAATAGCTTTTTCTAGCAGTATTCATCATTGCTCAATCATTGTTTTTGAAATAATCTTCTTTGAGCAGAAAGGTTTGTGTGGTTCTGTCAGTGGTGTTCACGGTTTAAGCCACATAAATAATCTAATCAATGATGTCTTATAGCTCCGGCAACATTTAAATATATTTAAGTAGCGAGACAATGTTTACTAAAAGACCTAAACAGAAATGATTTTATAAATAAGTACAAAATGATTGTACTTGTAAAAAATGTCATTTATTTAATAAATACAATATTCAGTTTGGTTTTCAAGTCATTCTTGCTTCATCTCTTCATCAAAGGCCATTTGTGCTGTTGTATCATCTGGAGTCACTGATGCACTGTTTGTTAGTCTTGATGTGAAGAAGAGTGGGCTTCTTCCACTGGCTTCACGGACCCTTCCCAGTGCTGCAGCCTTCCTTTGCAATGACAACAAAACATTTATTAGTGGATAGCCTTTTGCTGCAGGAGCACAAGAGAAAAATACAATATAGTTTTTTCTTACCACAACAGTTTCTGAGGATCTGGGTTCTTCCGGCTTTAGCAGACAAGGATGTCATCAGAAAATGCATGTTTAGGTTTCCTACAGAAAACAAGAGGCATGTCTGTTCAAACTGTTACTTCAGTGCAACAGCTGAGATACTAGATTAGAGGTAGAAGGACTTCTCACTTGTGTTGGGGCTCAGGACTCTGCTGGCTTTTATTCTCTTCTCCTGAACTGGATCATGTTGGGGACAGGTCACACTCTGGCAGGATTAGACTTCTTCTCGGTTTCTGGATGCTAAAAGTGCATATATTAATGTCAAAAATATTTTTATATGAATTAAACAGTTAGTTATTATTTACAGATCAAGACTTACCGGGACAGGTTACACCTGTGAGGCCAGCAGCCATCTCTGAAGAAAAATAAAACCACAGAAATAATTCATTAGACAGTATAAAATATAACAATGTGACTATATCCAGCGCTGTTCAATTTACTGGATACCTTTCTTTTATCTGTCACAGACTTTTATGTGAAAAGAAGACAAATCTGGAGTGAGACTTCCGTCAAAAAGAAATAAATAACATTGTTGATAGAAATCTAAAGACATTTCTTACCTTTAGCTTTAAAAACATAAAGAGAAGAGCTGGGGATTGCACCAGCCACCCTTCAGTTAGTGGACCATCTGCTCTAGCTCCTGACACTGCTGCCTCTAAAACTTAGAACTTAACTTACACAACATGAGAGGGACATGTTGTGATCTTTGACAGATCACCCACTCTACCCTGAACCATTGCTACACTTCTCACTACACTATTTACTTTGGACTAAGAGTTCTTTCTAAATATGTTCTCCACAGTTTAAGTGGAGTCAAGAGAACTCTTCTGGAAAGAACTGTCTCGGTCTTTACCCACTTGTGTAGCATTACAATACTTCCTGACATAATCATTTATCATGAACGGGGAAGTGGGCATCGCACCATCAACCCTCCAGTTGATGGACAACCCCCTTTTACTCATGACCTGCCTTATACCGTACCAGTTCTTCCAGTGTGGGACGAATGAAGTGTATATTTATTTTAACTTTTAAACAAGTGCAAGGCGTGTTTTGGAGGAAATCTTGGGAAAACTGAACCATCAGGTTTAGTTTCTCAGATTAACTCGTCTAGATTAACTGTATTGTTTTTAATTATTATTTTTAATGTTAATTTGATGAAATACTACATCACTTTCCTTGCTTTAGCTTCTATTTTGTTTAGTTTTTTCTGGTTGTTTGTTTTTCTTGACACACACACTCACACTAATATTAATAGAAAGATAAAAATGTAAAATACTGGCGACAATGACAAACATAGAGCTGAGAGTTACTGAGAATAATATGTTAAAAATATTATGTAAAGAAAATAACTATTTGAGTCAAACCCCACTTTCTGGTTTTAAACAATCTTTAACCAGTACTTTAGAGGATTTACTAACTTTGTTTTATGTTCAAATTCAATTATAATGGAATTCCAGCACAATATTTAGACGATTTGATTTTTTAAATGGATACGATTACTGAATACAACATGAGCCAGAGGAGCGAGGGTCACATTACAACCCTCCAGTTAGTGCACGACCCCTCGACCTCCTGGGTCATGCCCCTTAGGAACTTATATTTAACTTATTTAGGCAACACCATAGTCAGAGTAATTCCTGGGTAAAAGTCCTGCTGATTTAAAGCTTTTTTAAAGCATTATCTACAAGATTTGCTGAATTGGTTTTGTTTCTAGAGCTCCTCCTAATTCCTACATAGTATTTGTTGAAGCGTGAAGATTTTAAAGCTGGCACATGACAATCCATTAGCTGGTCATCTTGGCAATAAGAAAACATACAATCGCATTCTGCGTCATTGTTTTTGGCCCGGTCTGAAGGGGGATGTCACGAGTCACACTAAATCCTGTCATTGGTGCCAAGTATCTGGGAAATCAAATCAGACAATTCCTCCCGCTCCTCTGTATCTGATACTGGTTGTGTGTGAACCTTTTGAGAGTGTTCTGGTGGACTGTGTGGGTCCGCTGCCTCGAACTAAGTTGGGAAATAAGTTCCTAATAATTGTCATGTGCGCAGCCACTCGCTTTCCAGAAGTCTTTCCAGTGCGTAAAATCACTACTCCTGTTGTTGTGAAGGCGCTGACCAAGTTTTTTTCTTTGTTTGGGTTACCTCGAGTTGTGCAAACTGACAAGGGCTCAAACTTTATGTCTAAGGTGTTTGCGCAAGTCTTGAAACAGCTTGACAATCAGCACTGCCACTCTAGCGACTATCACCCTGAAAGTCAAGGCGCACTGGAGCGTTTTCATCAGACGCTCAAGACTATGCTTCAGACGCTTTTGTCTGGAGTTAGAGAAAGACTGGGATGAGGGGGTGCATTTACAAATGTTTGCTGTAAGGGAGGTGGTTAAAGAGTCGCTGGGTTTTAGTCCGTCGGAGTTGGTGTTTGCACACACTGTCCGTGGCTCTGTGAAGTTGTTAAAAGACCAGTTGTTATGCGAAAAGTCAGAACAAAATCTGCTTGATTTTGTGAGTAACTTCGAACTGAGACTGACAGAAAAGCTAAAGTCAGAGAGTTTAAATCTGGTGATAAAGTCTTGATTTTGTTACCTATACCTGGCTCAAGTGTACAGGCTCGGTATTGTGGACCCTATGCCATTCAGAAAAAGATTAGTGATCGGGACTATCTTATAATCACGCCTGACAGACGCCCGTAGGTCTCGTTTGTGCCATGTTAACATGTCGAAGCCTTATGTTGTCCCCACCTGTTGACGTTACTGTGGCGGCTGAACGGGACCGTGTGGCGCTGTCCAGTGCTGAAATGGCCGCTCCGTGTCTTGTCACACAGACAGTTTCAGGTGAGGCGCCGTTCAGTGAGAACTCTGTTACGCACGATGATGATGGACGAGGGTTCTGTCTGAGGCGCTGACTCATGGAAAACTGCTAAACTCTGAGGTATTGAGGGATTTGCCTGCATACTTGGCACACCTTCCTAATTTGCAGCGTGAGAATTTAATTGATTTGCTAAATGAGACAAAGTCATTGTTTTCTGATGTACCTTCGAAGACCACAATATTAATGCATGACATTGTTGTTGGTGACACTGTGCCGATAAAACAACACCCTTATCGAGTCAGTCCTGATAAACGCGTTCCGTCTTAAGCGGCAGGTTGAGTAGATGGTAGCTCATGGTATTGCAGAGTTCAGTTATAGTCCTTGGAGCTCTCCCTGTTTTGCTTGCGTTAAAATCTAATGGTGAAGATCGTTTTTGCACGGACTACAGGAAAGTAAATAATGTTACGAAGCAGGACTGTTTTCCATTGCCTCGCATTGAGGACTGTGTAGATCAAGTGGGTGGGGCTATGTTTGTGTCCAAGTTCTGTTCTGTTGAAAGGTTACTGGCAGGTGCCGCTCACTGAGCGTGCAAAACAAGTCTCAGCCTTTGTAACCCCAGATAATTTTTTTCAATACAATGTTATGTCGTTTGGCATGTGAAATGCACCGGCAACATTCCAGCGGTTGATGAGGATTAGACTGTCGGGTCTGTCGTTTTATGAGGCTTACTGGGACGATGTGGTAGTTTGTTTCGATTCCTGGGTGAAGCATATTTAACACCTTCAGGTGGTATTGGGTCGTCTTCAAGAGGCAAACTTAACAGTGAACTTATCAAAGTGTGTATTTGCCCAAGCAACTGTGACTTACTTAGGTAAAGTGGTTGGTGGTGGTTGTGTGCGCCCGGTGCAGGCCAAGGTGGAGAGTATTGTCTCATTTCCTATTCCAACTAGTCGCACTGAGCTTCGACGTTACTTAGCCATGGTTGGTTTTTACAGGGGTTTTTGTAGGAATTTTTCTGCTGTTGCCTCGCTTCCGCTGCGCAGAGGCATGGAGCTGCGCAGCCGGCTTGCTCCATGCCTCTGCAGTCCTTGTTTGCCTAGCCTTGTTTTTGTTTGGCCTGATGGGACCGGCTGTCTGAGTTATCGTTCTTTATTTTGTTCAGGTTAGTAATGAGGGGTTGTGTTGTGTAGGGTGGTAGAGGAGTTGGCACCGGCTTCTACGGCCCTGTACAGGGTTGGCCCGGGTCACTCCTTCCTTTATGTTCTGCCGGTTCACCAGGTCCTCCTTTCTTTTGTTACTTTCCTGTTTTATTTTTTCGGGCACGGAGGGTTTTGGATTCTCTTTTTATTTACATAAAAGAGAGAAAAAAACATCAAGATAAAACAAAAGCTTAACAGTTTAAAACTAAATGAATAAAAACTATTTTTGAAATTAACTGTTTTGCCTCCTGTGTCCTCTTTTAAATATGTTCGATTCTTTTGGGCAGTAACAGTATTCCTTACTTTATTTAAATTTTAGGAATAATATATCAAGAAAAGAGAAGGGCGGCTCGCACCATCGACCCTCCAGTTGGTGGACAACCCTCTCTCTCTAATAATTATGTCTTATACAGTACCAGTTCTTCCAGTGTGGGAGGAATAAAGCATATATTCACTTAAACGTCAAAACAAGTACAAGGCGTACTTTGGAGGAAATCCTAATCTCAGATTAGTTTTTGTACAAGCTTTAGTCACTTCTTTTGTAGGTTGACTGTATTTATTTTTGTTTTCAATGTTAATAAAAATCCCACATAGCATTTCTTGCGTTATCTAATATTGTTTTTGTTTTTTTTAAATCACACACAGACACACCCTACTAATTTAAAAATCTGCTCTAGTTTAAGCTGTAAAATATTGGCGTTGTTGTTGCCAAATCAAAGATGAAGTCAGTCGAGTCCGAGTCGTCCGAGTCCGGTTGGGGGTGGAAGTAGCGAGTAAAGCGACTGGGAAGGACGTCCCAGCAGAGGTCGATGGAGTAGGATCGTCTGTGCTTTCTTCGGGCTGGTCCGAACGTGGCCTCTTGGAGGAAGGCACCTCAGCGTCCTCTTCATCCAAGAACCGTTTGGTGGATCCGCTGGGGCCGAGGAGGAAGGAGGAGGAGTTGGAGGACGGAAAACATGTTCAAGCATGCTCTGGAGAGGGATGAACGCCGGAGGACTCTCTGCCGGTTGCTGAACAACGGGAGCCAGGGGCCGACTCACCTGTTCTTCAGCTTCAGCAGGAGGGTCTCTCTGGCGCCAGCCATCCCAAAACTCCTCCGGAGGAAACTGCTGGTCATTGTCTTGCTCCTCTTCATCATCCTCTTGATTATCAGAAAGGCTCGTAACCAGAGTCTATTTCATCATAATCATCATCCCAATCTTCCTCCCAATCTTCCTCCTCTTCATCAGATGGTTCAGGTGAAGAGGAGGAGGTGGAAGAAGAAACAGACCCTTCTTCCTCCTCCTCTTCATGAGCTGGTTGGAGTGCCTCGTACTCACCTACGTCTTCCTCGTCCGAGGAGATATAGATAGGATTGTCCGCAGAACCGGCAGGACCCAGACCTTCAATGGAGAATAAAATAATATAGTCTTTGTTTTATTAAAACATCAAAGACCAGAAACATACAAACTAATTAGCACAGGTTTAATATTTCATCAGCTGGTTGGAGTGCCTCGTACTCACCTACGTCTTCGTCCGAGGAGATGTGGATTGGATTGTCCGCAGAACCGGCAGGACCCAGACCTTCAATGGAGAATAAAATAATATAGTCTTTGTTTTATTAAAACATCAAAGACCAGAAACATACAAACTAATTAGCACAGGTTTAGTACTTCAACTGTCATGTCTGTCTTATTATACTTCAACCATTTAAACTGTCTAAGTTACACTTTTATTAAAATACAGCTGTTATATGTGACTAACTTTATTTGGAAGTGGAAAGTGTAATTCAAAATAGACTGATTGTTGGATTATATTTTGTTTTCTCTTTCATTGTACAGTAGGCTGCAACAATGCCACAGTTGATCTATTTCTTTTTAAAATAAATTGATTGAAAATGACTCTGTTACACAACATTTGCAGTTTTAGGTCTAACTTTCCTGTTGTTAGTGTTCAACACATACACAGGTATGCACCTGCCATCTACTGACAGTTAAACACGGACAAGTACTGTCTCCATGGAGATGAACATTTTTAATGGATTCCAATTTAGAACGTTAACTACGGCGCCATTTTTATCCAAGAGTTTCACTGCAACATTTGTGAAATTTGAAACTAAAACTCAATAATTTACTGACATATTCTCTGGTAAAATTAAAGTGTGCATTACTCACTACAGATTGAATCTACTTTTAGCGTTACTACATATTTAAATCGTCGAGTAAATGTCAGTTTATAACAAAACTATATTTTTCTCAAATTTTCCATTTCAGCTTTGGTAGCTACTTCCACCCAAACGGTTATCATAATACACATCAAACACGTTATATGGACAGAAAATATTACAAATATTATCCTAATGCAGTCTTATTTGATTAAACAGTTATCTTACCTTCAGAAAAGAAATCCAAGATGACCGGGAGGTCAAAAGCATGTGCCATTTCTGAGGATCTGGCAAACCTTAAACATATGATAATACCAAAATATTAAAAGATGTTTATTTTTGCCAAGAGAAGATTATACTGTGGTATGCAGCGTTCGGTTTTCTGGGAAAAGTCAATCTGAAACTCAGTTCAGCAACGCACTGGACAAGCCAAGTGAGAAGTGAAAAATTTTAACTGGAGCCGTCTTATATAGACCTGGACCTTCTGTTTCCATGGCACTGACGCACGTACGTCAAGCTAGCTTAGGCTATAAGCATCAATAATCGATTAATACCAGTTTAGTGCTTTAAAGACTCAGCTGCTTAGGACTCTTGTCTTCTTATTGGTTCTCTAGAACCTGGAGAGGTAATAGGGTATAAAAGGTAATCTTAAATGACGGCTAGAGTTATAATGCAGTCATGTAGATGCACGTTTTGGCAGACCTTAGCATGAACAGACAAGTGTTATCAAAGATAATAATAAGGTTAGCAAATGCTTTATGCACTGCCATGAAGATAAATCATTCATTTAGATCAATTTAAATGTAAAAAATCCGTCTAAATAGCGTGTTCATCTAATGCTTTGTGAAAGCATATTGTGTAAAATAGGCTACTCTTTACTTTGCAGAGCCACTTTGTTTTAATGGCCTGCGGGGCAGGGCTGTTCAAAACGACTGGTCTTGAGGCATGTTCCATATTTGCTGTTGTTTGACCTGGAAAATCTGCCATCAGGTAAACGTTTTACACTTCATACAATAACTTTTAATAATGTTAGCATTGTGCTGTTTGTGTACTCTAGTCCTGGACTTGGACTTGGTTTTTTATGGCTCTGACTCAAACTTGGACTCGTTTATTCTCAGACACAAGGACTAGAGACTTGACTCGGACTTAGACTCGGACTTATTCTATGTGTTTTATTTCATAACCTTTAAAGGGTCTTGGCAAAACATCTCACACGGCGTTGCCACAGGACAGTGGTCAGGTGAAGTCAAGGTAAGTACCTATCAGAGAAATATTCAGCTGTTCGTCCAGTGGTTCACAAGTAACTTGTTAGCAGCAAGCTAAAGTCTAATTTTACAAGGCATTTAAATGAAGCCCCAGTGTCTTTAGTCACTAATATGAGTTTATTAAGTGAGCTTTGATTAAGAGCCGCTGTTGGAAAATCTAATGGAGTGGTGAAAAGAAAAGCATCACTGTATGAATATAAAAAATAAACCTGAAGCATGAAGTGCTGAAAAACTATTTTATTTGAATATAAGTTCTATGTTATGTTAAAAACACGTCATTTTTAAAGCCAAGCTGTAATGTTGAGTGAAAAATCTACTGATGTCTCAAAGAGAGGTGAGTTTGTATATTGTGACAAAACTGTAACATTTAGAACCTAATACTAATTTCATATGATTAGGTTTTATTTCTTATTGTGTTCTAAAGATTTGTTATGAGAACATTTAAAACAGCATATATTTAATTCATTTATTTTTTTATGTAAATCCAACAGACTTTTTTTTAGTAAAGGAAAAGTTGGGTACAATAATAAGCATTTGAAGATACAGGTGTGAATTTCAATAAATAAATAAAAACCTTTGTGTTTTTGAATAGGTCAGGTGTAAAATTAAGATAAGTTGTGTTTAGCTCATTTTAATTTTCAGATTTAGTACATAACCCTTTGACACGTTGTGGCAGGTGGGGAGAATGCAGTCGGTGAGAGCTCTACGTTGGTGAGAGTAGAAATTGTGAGACGAGAACATGAGCGCCAAGCCGTTGTGCCGTCTGCTGCAGACCTGACTCCAGGGGAGAACTTTTACTTTCTGACAAGTAAGTCTTAGTTATATTGAGTCTATGCTTGTCATTTGAAATGTGCTATATAAATAAACTGTATTATTCTTGTTATTGTTATGAAATAAGGGAGAGTGAGGATAGCAGCCAGAGTGAAGGTGCCAGTGGAGCTGAGGGTTTTTCCGGCCGTGCTGCTGTTTCTGT
Source organism: Neodontobutis hainanensis (assembly GCA_024349245.1). Lineage (NCBI taxonomy): Eukaryota > Metazoa > Chordata > Actinopteri > Gobiiformes > Odontobutidae > Neodontobutis > Neodontobutis hainanensis. The sequence goes on along the minus strand of JALDNG010001981.1, from coordinate 15,890 downwards.
TTCTAACACAGGAGGACGGAGAGGAGAAGAGTCAGGTTTGGGAGAAGAGAAATGTGGGTGAGAGGCCGAGGAAGAGATTATAGCTACGGGCCTATCACTGAAGATGAGGACTGGAAGTTCATCAGGAGTGGATAAAGCCTTTTGATGAACTCACTGGCACACACAATTTTTGGAACCTTGTTACAATTAAAGACTAACCGTTATGCTCATCGGGTTTTATCCTCAAAACAGCTGAAGCCACAGTCCAGGTTTTTTAAGCGGTACATTATATGTGTATCTGAAATGAAGGCTTTCCTGGCTTTGCATCTGTCTATGAGGCTTGTCGAGAAGCCCGAGACTGAAGATTATTGCACACAACAATGATTGTGTTTGTGCCCCTGGGCCAATGAAGGACTCAGAGCTGGAGCCTGGCCCGAGGTAAGACCTCCAGCACCAGGCTGCACCGCCTCTGCTACTCTCCCCAGCCTCTGGCCTCTCAGTCCGGGCTACACGGGCCCGGTACAGCCCCTGATTCTTCTTAAAAAAAAAAAATTACATTTTCTTCCCATGGCACCCTTTGCACATGTAACTCCTTCTAGGAACGAGGAGGTCAAGCCGTAACCTGGCCCTGGGCTCAACACTGTGGGTTTTTATTTTATTTTAGCCAAAAAGCTTGAATAAAGCACTGACTTTTACCACATCCAAAAGGGTTGTGCATTGCAACAACGCACCATCAGTAGTCCTTTTAACAAACCTGTTGACTCTTTTAGCCAAACTAACCTCGTTTGCCTCTTAACATTTGTTCTAGTGAAAAGACTGGACAAAACTAATGTGTGAAGAGAACTCCTTTCCCTCTGTCTCTGGTGGGACTGCTCTGTGCTCTGCTGCGTTTTTCTCTCGCTAGTGGATATATATACAGCCAGCTCCACTTGACTTAATCAGTTTCTGACCAGCTCCGCTTGACTACTAAACTAACGATATCATTTTCACAATATGGTCTGTAACCTGCTCCGCTATGTCAGTTCTAGACTCTGAAGGGTTACCGATGATAAAGCATGCCTCTAAGGCTCTGATCAGAGGGAGAGAGAGAAAAGAGACAAAACACTGGTTCCGTGGTTTCTCTTTCTCAAAGCTTTATTTTTGGGATAACACAGTTTATACAGGTGCTGGTCATATAATTTAGAAAATCCTTAAAAAGTTGATTTATTTTACTAATTCCATTAAAAAGTGGAACTTGTATATTATTCATTACACACAGACTGATATATTTCAAAAGTGTATTAATTTAAATGTTGATGATTATAATAAAATCCCAAATTCAGAAAATTTGAATATTACTTATGACCAATACAAAGGAAAGATGTTTAGAAATCTTGGCCAACTGAAAATTATGATCATGTATAGCACTCAATACTTAGTTAGGGCTCTTTTTGCCTGAATTACTGCAGCAATGCGGCGTGGCATGGAGTCGATCAGTCTGTGGCACTGTTTAGGTTGCTCTGATAGTGGCCTTCAGCTCTTCTGCATATTGCCTCATCCTTTTCACAATACCCTTCTCTCTGGGGTTAAGGTGAGGCGAGTTTGCTGGCCAAGTTAGAACAGGGATACCATGGTCCTTAAACCAGGTACTGGTTGCTTTGGCACTTGGTGCAGGTGCCGAGAAATCTGCATCTCAAAAAGTTGGTCAGCAGCCAGAAGCATGAAGTGCTCTAAAACCTCCTGGAATACGGCTGCGTTGACCTTGTACCTCAGAAAACACAGTGGACCAACACCAGCAGATGACATGGCTCCAAAGCATCACTGACTGTGGAAACTTTACACTGGACCTCAAGCAACGTGGATTGTGTGTCTATCCTCTCTTCCTCCAGACTCTGGGACCCTGATTTCCAAAGGAAATGCAAAATTTACTTTCGTCAGAGAACATAACTTTGGACCACTCAGCAGCAGTCCCAGGCGAGATGCTTCTGAAGCTGTCTGTTGTTCAAGAGTGGCTTGACACAAGGAAAGCGAAGCTGAAACCCATGTCTTGAATACGTCTGTGCGCAGTGGTTCTTGAAGCACTGACTCCAGCTGCAGTCCACTCTTTCTGAATCTCCCTCACGTTTTTGAATGGGTTCTGTGTCACAATCCTCTCCAGGTGTGGTTATCCCTATTGCTTGTTCACTTTTTTGGGTTTATTAGCTTATTAGAGTGTGGCACTAGGGCTCTTCAATATTGAACCTTTTCACAATTTTTAAATTTTCTGAGATACTGAATTTGGGATTTTCCTTGGTTAAAGAAAAGTGTTTAATGAATAAATATAATATACAAGTTTCACTTTTTGAATGGAATTAGTGAAATAAATCAACATTTTGATGATAATTATATGACCAGCACCTGTAATTTAATGTGCTCATATTTTCATGTGCCCATATGCGCCCTTAGTGTGTATGCATGTGGAGTGAGGGGCTAGGAGGAATGAGACAGGAAGTAGTGGAAGTTGTACCTGTGATGCATTCCTTCCCAGTTCTACCTTTCCCATCAAAGACCTGGTGGTGGTCGAGAAACGCGGAGATCTCCTACAGATTGGAGCTTGAAATGGGGAAGGTATGCACATATTTTGTAAGCCTGTATAGAGAGCATTTTGCAGTATTTTATGACACATTTCAGCTTGAAGAGTATTAGACCAAAATCATATGCAGACAAGATAGTGAAGATGGTAAAATTGAGGAACTAGATAAGCTCCCAGACGCCTACAATGAAGCAGACTTAGAGGGGATCAAGATGGAGATTAAACAAGTGGAGGCCTTGATTCAAGACCTGCAGCTTTCAATCAAAATCTGCACCAATGTCTTCAAGTCTTTGCATGTAGAGGTAAGTATACGGCCAGCTGTCACGCATTAAATAAGGGTTTGATTCAATTAAATTGGCAATGGCCATTTGATCATTTACATGTTTATTTCAGATAACAGCCATGTTGGGCACAGTGGATGCACTGGAGAAGAACTATGACAAGAACCTGGTGCTGGTGACACTGAGTACATCAAGATCCAGCTGCAGCTTGAGGAGAGTGAGAGATGCCACCAGGAAATCTTCAACCGCACATTGGTTTTTGCATTGTTAGAGTCAGTAAGCCATCGTGAGCCAGCTCAATGCTCATCTAAGTTCAGGGAACACATATGGAGGGAGGGGAAAAGACTCAAGCCCATTCCAGAGCGTGAGTCTGTGTACTGGTGCTCTGGTTACTCTAGTCCAAGCATATTAGGTTAAATTAGGTTCTACACCAACTACAAATGCTTCATTCTAAGAAGCCCCTTCCTGCATCATAGCTTACTAGTTTATTTTTCACAAATATAACACAAAAACAACTAACACTGAATTATTTTAACATATTTAAAGAAAGAACAAAGAACTTTAAATTGTGAGATCTGTTTCTTTTAAGTCATTTCTTGAAGCTATTTATAGATGTATTAGTTCTAGACTATTCCACAGTTTAACTTTCTGAACAGACAGACATGTCTGTTTGACGTTAGTTGTGATCTGAGTTTACTGAACACGAGTGTTCGTCAGGAGCAGAGTTCATCTAAAACAGGTTCTGTCTTATTTTAAACATTATTTTTGCTATTTTAAATTTGACTAAGTGATTACATTTCAGTAGGTTAGAGTTTATGAGCAGCTTGTTTGTTGGGTGAAAATAATCTCTTTTATTTAGAATAAAATGTCACCAATCCATCTTTATACAATGCCCCTGATGCCATATCTTTCAGGTTTTCTTAACAGAACTTTGTGATCAATGGTGTCGAAGGCTTTCTTCAAGTCTATGAAAATTCCATTTATGGGATTTTTATTTTTATTGTAGATGTTATTTTTTCAACCAGCTCAATTACAGCCATTTCTGTGATTCAATTTGCTTGTAAGCCATATTGATGGATTGTTTTGATATTTTATATAATTACATTTTTAGATTGGGATGACTTGGATGAAGGAGGAGGCGACTCTGGCCCTTCTTGTGCAGGGCATTGGTGTTGTGGGCAGAGATGGAGTAGTCATCAAGATCAGTTTTGTGCCTCGACTCGGACTTGGACTTAATTTTTATTGCTCTGACTCAAACTTGGACTCCTTTATTCTCAAACACAAGGACTTGAGACTTGCCTCGGACTTGAGCACAAAGGACTCTGTTACAAATGCATGTAAATGTCTGTGTGTTCCACCTGCAGGAGGAGTGGGGTGTGTCTGGTCTGGGCTCCTGATTGGCTGCTACCCTTTATAAGGAGGATGTTGAGGCCGGCTTCTCGCTCTCTGCTTCGCTCTGTGTTTCGGCTAAGCTCCGCCTCCTGGTTGTGCTGCTGTCGATGCCAGGGGCAGCTTAGACGTTCAGCTCCTCTTTTATGTTTTCAGTTAGTTCTTTTAGGTGATGGGCGAGGTGGTCCTGTTTTAACGGTTTGTTGTTTTACTTTAAGGGTTAGGATTGGTTAGGCAGGGACAGATGAGTTAAGTCGACGACGGTCCAATGGCGGGCTGACTTGGCTTGTTGCCCTCTTTTGTTCATTTTGTCCGACCCATCACCGCCTTTTTGCTCTCCTTGATTCTTATTTTAAATAGACAGTTGGAGCTTTAATTGTGTATGGCTTTTTGGTTTGTCCCAAACCCTCTGTTTAATTAATAAATTGTTGATTTGTGTTGCCTTATACTTTGTGTGGTTTGACTTTATGTTCAGGTCCCTTTTGTTTAGCGGGATCGTAACATATTTGGGGCTCATTAAAGTAGACTTTCTGTCTTGTGAGTTAATTGAGTAATTCAGGTAGGACTGGCAGGTGTGTATTTTTGTGAGTAGCTTTGTTTGTTGTGTGTTAGCCTTTTGTCTTGTGGCTGGCCTGATTCTGGGTTTAAACATGGAGTATAACCTGGATGAGTTTGTTTCTGCTCCCACTTTGGAGGTTTTGGATCGGTGTCAAAAAGATGATCTCTTGCTAGTTGCTGAACATGATGACATTGTTGTCACAAAGCAAGCTAAGAAAGCTACGGTAAAGACTCAACTTTATAATGCTTTGGTAGAGCGTGGGACGTTGACACTGATACACAACAAACCTAAAGGTCCTAGAACATCTTACTCTAGTAGTACGGCAGATGAAGCAGTTAGATTAAAAGATCTAGAAGTTGAATTAGAGCGCCTTGCTTTAAAGGAAAAGGAGCTCCAATATATTAATATGTTGGAGACAAAGAAATTGGAGCAACAAACACAGATTCACATGCGCGAATTAGAGCTTGATGTTGGTCCTCGGGTCTAAGTCTGTTTTTAATTTAAGAACAGTCTTTCTGATAGAGTAACTACATATTTAAACGAAAACACAGTTGCTGATGTATCTAAAGCCGCTGTTTTGGTTGATGAATATGTCTTAACGCACAAGTCTGTCTTTTTGGAACGCCCATTGGGTTTTGGTTTTGAAAAAAATGAGCGAGCTAATGGTAATGCTAGAGACATTGAGAAAAAGGCGTGTCTGCCCTCTGAGCATGTGACGAAAATTATGTCTGGTAATGTGGAAACAAAAGCTAATGATGTCACTTGTTTCTATTGTAGACTGAGGGGTCATATAATCGCTCACTGTCAAGTGCTGAAGAACAAGAACGTTAAACCCATAGTTTTGATCAAGAGTCAGGGTAAGGAGTCGCATTTGCCTTCTGAAGCTTGTGATTACACTGACTTTAAGCCTTTTGTAATGGATGGTTTTGTTTCTTTGTCTGGACATAGTCGTAAAATCCCTGTGAAAATATTGAGGGACACTCTCAGTCTTTTATCCTTGAAGGGGTTTTACCGCTGAGTAACGAAACCGCTATAGGTTCTAAGGTCCCTGTGCGCGGTTTTAACCTTCAACACATCGGTGTTCCTTTGCATAAAATTGTTCTACAGTCAGACCTATGGTGAGGGGACGCTGCCGTTGGGGTGCGGCCTGGTTTGCCAAATTATGTAGTTTCTGTTATAATGGGGAACGATTTGGCAGGAGGTAAAGTGCTGATTACACCAGAGTTGACACCTGTACCTATTGTCAGCCACAGTCCAGATAAACTTGCTAAAACTATCCTGATGTGTTTACTTCTTGTGCTGTTACACGCTGCTTCAGAGCGCTGAAGTGAGTTAATTAATGATGATTTTGACTTAAGTGAAAAATTTCTGAATGGGCTTTCTTTAATGACGGTTCGTTGTGTGAAAACAAAGAAAAAAATCACATCAGTTGACTCTATTATTGACACTGAACCTGTCACTATGTCAGGGCTGGATTTAGTTAAAGAACAAAGAGAGACAATACTTTGTCAACGCTGTTTAAACAAATTGTGAGTGATGAAAATATAAATGTTTCTCGGGTTACTTTTTGAGTGACCATATTCTCATGCGAAAATGGTTATCAAGGCATTTTTCTGCTGGGATGATTGGCGGAGTGTGACCCAGATTGTTGTTCCGGTGCCGCATCAAAACAAATCTTATCTCTAGCCCATGACAATCCATTTTCTGGTCATTTGTTTGTTGACCTATGACTGAATTTTGAGGCATCTTTTATGGCCAGGCTTAAAGAAAGATGTGGCTAGTTATATCAAATTGTGTCACATGTGTCAGATTGCAAGAAAACCAAATCAAACCATACCTCCGGCTACTCTGTGTCCAATCCCAGTTGTTGGTGAGCCTTTTGAGAGGGTCTTGGTTGATTGTGTGGGTCCTCTTACTCGCTCAAAGTCTGGTAATAAATTTCTGTTGACGGTCATGTGTACTTTTACTCGGTTTCCTGAAGTGTTTCCCCAGCGTAAAATGACCACTCCAGCCATTGTAAAGGCTTTGACAAAGTTCTTTTCATTGTTTGGCTTGCGAAAATAATCCAGAGAGATCACGGTTCTAATTTCATGTCTCGAGGATTTTCCCAAGCGTTAAAACAGTTGAGCATTAAACATTGTTGCTCCAGTGCTTACCATCCCGAGTCTATGTTACGCACTTACTGTTTGGAGTTCGCTAAGGACTGGGATGAGGGGATATGTGTGTTAATGTTTGCTATCAGAGACAGGAATACACTACAGGAATCTTTAGGCTTTAGTCCGTGTGACTTAGTCTTTGCACACGGTGCGTGGGCCATTGAAGCTCTTAAAATATCAGTGGTTAACAGGAGAGACAAAACAAAATCTTTTGGATTTTGTCAGTGTGTTTCAGTCTAGGCTCTGCCGTGCGTGTGAGCTGGCAAAAGAAAATCTTGAGTGTGCACAAAATAAGATGAAAGGGTGGTTTGATAAGCGGGCTGAACATGGAGAGTTCTTGCCTGGTGAAAAGGTTTTGGTTCTGTTACCGATTTCCGGTTCTAGTTTACAGGATTGTTACAGTGGTCCTTATTTCAAGTTTCAAGTCTGCTTTATTGTCAATTCTTCTACAGGTACAGTACATACATACGGAGAATTGAAATTGCGTTACACTCAGACCCACACAGATAACATTAACATTAAAGCCTAAAAAAGCTAGATCAAATTATAAAATGTAGATACAACTGTACAATTATACACTAAGAAAATGTTAAAAAAAGGCATAATAAAATCAAAAATAAAGTTAAATAAAGAAAAATAAAGCGCAAGGCAAAAGGCAGAGTGCAAATCAATGAAGTGAGCAACAGTGCAGATAAAAGTTTTTAGTGCAAAACAAAAGCTTATTAAGTCTGATTGAAGTGGGCTCAAGAGCAGTTATTTAACTGACTGATGATGTAGTGGAATGATGGCAGTTCCATGGAGAATGAGGTCGTGAGCAGACCAATGCTGCACAAAGTGACTGGTGCATGTCATCATATATTAGTGTGGGTAGGGGTCATAGTTCAGTGGTGGCTGGGGTAGAAAAGGTTCGGGCGCAAGTTCAGCTCCCTGACAGCCTGGTGGAGTAAGCTGTCCTTCAGTCTGCTGGTCCTCTCCTCCCTGATGGCAGCAGGCTGGAGAAGCTGTGTGATGGGTGGGTGGGTCACGTGCAATGGAGAGGGCTTTGCGGATGACGTGTTCTGTAAATTTGCTGGAGGGAGGGAAGAGAGACACCAATGATCTTCTCAGCTGCTCTCACTATGCATTGCAGAGTCTTTCGGCAGGACGCGTTGCAGGCGCCGTACCACACAGTGATGCAGCTCGACAGGATGCTCTCGATGGTGCCTCAGTAGAAGGTGTACATGATGGGGGGTGGGGCTCTGGCTCTCCTCAGTTTGCAGAGGAAGTAGAGACGCTGTTGAGATTTCTTGGCCAGTTCTGCTGTGTTTTCAGTCCAGGAGAGGTCCTCTGCGATGTGCACACCCAGGAACTTGGTGCTGTTCACTCTCCACAGTCGCACCGTTGATGGTCAGAGGAACATGCTGAGTGTGCGCTCTCCTGAAGTCAACAACAATCTCCTTCGCTTCTCCACGTTCAGAGAGCTTGTTGTCACTGCTGGTGCTGGATGTGTTACTGCAACCCTTACTGCCTGAGGTAATGTTATGTTGTGAAAATGAAACTGGGTGACAGAGACTACTTGATTTTCACACCTGACCGCTGGCGTGACACACGCCTTTGCCATGTGAACATGTTAAAATCTTATTATGACCGAAATGACTCGTCCTTGGTGGTGGCAGACACTAGTCTGCAGCGTTGCTCGGGTTGAGAACACTGAGACCCGTATTCATTTGCGGGCTTGTCGGGAGCTGTCGATGCGGTGGCGAGACAGCTCAACACGCTGCAAATGAAGAAAGCACCAGCAAATAAAGAAAACATCTTCATCAGTTTGACAACACGCGCTGCAAAGGTTCACAACACATGCAAATACAAACGCGCTGCAAATGACACAGACCACAACGGAAATGTTTTAAGGGGACTCATTTGAGTGAGAACAATATATTTAGGCCAACAATATCCAAACGACAAAGCAATTATACGATCATGATCTAAAAGTGAAAAAATAAAAACTTACCTTATATGTCAGTGACAACACTGACAACAACGCGACAGGCGAGTAAACAATAAGCAGGTCCCATTAGGGGTTCGTCACTCAAAGGAGTCTCCTTAAAACATTTTCGTTGTGGTCTGTGTTATTTGCAGCGCGTATTTGTATTTGCATGTGTTGTGAACTTTGGCAGCGCGTGTTGTCAAACTGATGAAGATGTTTTCTTTATTTGCTGGTGCTTTCTTCATTTGCAGCGTGTTGAGCTGTCTCGCCACCGTAGTCCGGTGCTGAACGCCCAAGCCGCAAATTAGCAGCTGGTAAGCAAGAGCTGTCTGGTGCTGAGCGCTCCGAGCCGTGAATTAGTTTAGCGGCTGGTAAACAAGAGCTGTCCGGTGCTGAAATTGAAAATGACTCGTGGTCCGGGGCTTTGACTCAGGGTAAATTTTCCAACCCAGAGGCGTTAAATAGTTTGTCAGTTTTATTGTTCCACCTTTTAGATTCTCAGCAGAATGAAATGATGAATGTAATTCAGTCCAATAGGTCACTGTTTGCTGATGTGCCCTCTCAGACTCATGTGCTCAGTCATGATATTGATGCAGGTTCCTTTAACTGAACGCGCCAATTACACCTGATGACTTCCTTCAGTATTCTGTTATGGCCTTTGGCATGTGTAATGCGCCCGCCACATTTCAGAGGCTTATGCATGTAGAGTTGTCTGTATTGTCTTTTTGTGAAGCATATCTTGATAACTTGGTGGTTTGTTCATCTTTGTGAGTGGAGCACATTACAGTACAAATTAACAGTTAACTTGTCAAAATGTGAGTTTGGGCAAGCAACAGTGACCTATCTTGGAAAAAGGGAGGGGAGGTCAAGTGCGTCCAGTTCAAGCACACTTGCTGTGTGAAAAACCACAGGAGATGATGACGACGCATCTGAGCAAAGTTTGCATGAAAGGAAATGCAACCAAAGAACAGCAGAAGGAGGCAAAGAGAGCCAAGGAGTCTGCGAAGGTGTGGCCACGGCAAGCCCGGAGCTGGGACTACAAGGAAATGCTCAAACGTTACCCCTACAAACCGTCTAGGCTGGCTCTTCTGAAAGAGCTCCTCCAAAGAAAGTTTTGTGGCTAATGCTTCTAACCGAGCAGACCTGGAGTACGAAGAGAGGCTCACCAGCACGGCTGCCGTTCCCACAGCCAGTGAACCTTCTGTAACAGCCGGTGTCAGCTCTCGAGCGGCCGGTGTCAGCTCTCGAGCGGTTGGTGGCGTCTCGGTGGTGGAGGATAGCAGCTCGAAGGCAGCACCACCCATCCAAGCGACCGAACATGGCAAAAGTAAGTTCTAAACCTCGCACACATCAGTCCAGAAACTGTGAACAAACTGCAAGGTTTGAGCTCATTTTCTTCTGTCTGTATTTTTTTCAGAGATCAAGCTCAGTACAGCATAAATGTCAGGGTCAAGATGACACAAATGGGGCTCTACGAAAAGCTCTACTTCAAGAGCTACTTGATCAACACCCTGCTGGTCCCAAACTGCCAACGTCTCCAGGATGCTGTGGTACATCCAGCCAAGTGGGGATGAAGTCAGCTTGGACTTCCTGCAAAGTCCACTGAGACCAAAGATTACCTCACCATTCTGAACTCTATCAAAAACATGATCCGGTTTGTTCAGTGTTTGAAGACCCACCTGAGCTTGGCTGCAGCAGATCCTGACTTCTACAGGAAGTGCCAAGCCTACATCGACCTCCTCGCTTCCATCAGAAAGCCAGTGGCCAAGTCCAACAGCAAGGTCATGTGTAAAACGAGGTCAGTTGCTAATCTGCTTTCCATTTGTTTTTCTTTAATGACTTCCTCCATGTTGATAGTACTTATGTGCTGGCTGTACATATGGGGTTATGTGATACAGACATGTGTAGTTCTCCGCATTGTGGTCTTGTATGTCATTCTAGGTATGACCGGTTCGCAGAGGGCGAGAAGAGCCTTCAGGAGTGCCAGGCCGTCCTCCAGAAGGCCAAGAAAGACATGCTGTCCATTTATGGGAGTCTACTGGAAGGTGACCACATGGCTTCAGAGGAAAAGACCATGTTCGGTATTACTGTGAAGCAATCCTGATCCTCGGCCACTTCCAGAGACCAGGAGCATTGGAGGGAATAACAGTAAGTGTCAGTAAGACCTCAGTTTTTGTGGGGGCATCAGCCTAAACAGATTATATTAGGTAGTCTGCAAAGAGGACGTTTATGTCAGTTATTTACTGTGTTTTTTTGTTTTTGTTTTTATGGACAGCAGAGTGGGACGAGAAAAATTCTGGTGGAAAGGTGTGTGTTGCAGTAAGTGAACACAAGACTGCGACAATGCAGATCACCGTGTTTGCCCTCACAATGGAGGAGGCAGCAGTAAGTACACTTTGTACAGGCTAAATTGCCTTACCATGAAACATAGTGTCACCAGCAATGAACCAACAGATATTATCAGATGTATTTTTTTTTGTCTTTGCAGATGCTGGACGCATACTACACATGGCTCAAGTCTAACAAGTTGTTTGTGTCATCGTCGGGCACCAAGATTAGAAGTGCAACCAATGACCTCGCTCGTCTGCACCAACAGTAAGTATTAACAGCAGTCCATAAGACCTAAAAGTTTATGTTGGATTAGCATTCAACTAATAACGTATTTGTGCATTTATTAAACGGCTCAGCCTCAAAGAAAATGATTCAAATTTGGGAGTTTCATCTCATATTTCTGCCCCATTGCAGCTACAAACTGCCAAACATCCCGAGCCAGCAGATACGCAGGACCGTGGAGACAGATGTGGCTGCCAACTTCACAGAGGAGCAGAAGGCGTCTGTGGCCCCTACATGGCCCATTCGACGGCAGTGGCAAACCAGCACTACTGGATGAAGACCCTGGACACTGTTGTGGCCACTTCAAACCTGCTCAGCTCGCTGACACGGTATGCAGTTATCTGAAACAGTTATAATTATGTCTCTCAATGCTCATCCATCAGTTTGTCAGTGTGTAACCTTAAAACCTTTTTTAATTTTGCAGCTCCTCGTCTGACGACTCTGGCGAAGAGGACCCCAGGGCAGAGAAGAGACGGCGAGTGGAATGTTCTCGCTGACAGCAAAATGCTCAAAACTTGACCCAACTGCAGTGAAGATGGCTAAAGTCATAAAGGCAGAAGGATGGACGGCCAATTATCCACATTACATTTACTTTGTGTTTCTGTGTATAAATCAACTTAAGTAGCAGTGACCCAACTCATTAGTATTTCAATGGACTCTATGTTTGTGTGTATTACAGACATTGGTTATTTGCTTGTTGTTGTATTGAATATTTTTCTTTCTCTTTCAACGACAAGGATCGTCGCATCATTTCCTTTCCTTTGCAGTGTTTCAAGCCACAGGAGATGCTGCCTAACCACGTGTTAGAACCAGACTGGTGAGGAGAGGAAAGCAGAGGTGGAGAGAGCCAAAAGTCCATGAAGGCCTGGACCCTTCGAGGCAGAACCTGGGACTACAATGCCATGGTCAAGCGGTACCCGATGAGGCATCCAGAAAGGCTCTTCTAGAAGACCTGCGTGAAAGACATTTTTGATCCTGAATGACCCTGAGGCTGCACAGGAGGCACAGGCTGAATCCCATCACTGACCACCAGGCGCTGCAAGTGATTTGTTATCCACTAGTACTAGTTACTTTTCATTTAATGCAGAGTCATTAAATTTAATATTGGAACAATGGCTTATTTGTTTTTTTGTTTTTCATCTAATCATTCTAGGCCTGTTCAGCCGACTCTCCAAGACTGCCAGAGAGTCCTCAGTATCAGAGGCGGACATGCTGGGCATCCACAGGAAGCTCCAGGACCAGCATCATTTGAAAGAAGACCAAATGATGATGTTCGGTACTGCTGCAAAGACATCTTTGTCCTGAGGTACTTCCAGCGACCAGAAGCAGTGATGGCTTTTAAAGTAAGTACTTTTACTTTGCAGCGTTTCCTCAGTGTGTATAAGGTGTAGTGAATGTAGCAGCGACTCCTTAGTTTCCTTCGTCGCTTGGAGAGGCGAGTACGGGTCCTGTATATTGCGTGACGAGCTGCGGCTTAAACACATTGACACCGAGTCCCAGAATGGATGCTTGTACGGTTTATTTAATTGACTGCTCAGTTGGCACATGTACACAGTTGTAAAATACTTCAGATTGTGAATGTTTAGCAAACGCTTGCGGTCAACAAATACTACGGCTACCCCGCTTCCCTCTCTCCTCCTATACCTGAGTGACAGTGAGTGCCACCTTTGAAACCAAGAGCTGTCACCGCCTACACCCACATGACCCACACCTCACCCTGGCAACCAGACAAAAGCAATCCGTGAGAATAATATATACCATTCTGGCTCCTACAGTGAATATCTATTAATTAATAATCAATATGAATATAAATTATTTAAATTAATAAATTAATATTTTGATGTCAAAATATTTTGAGAGACCGAGATCCCAAACTGGCAAATGGCTTGATAGTTCACCAGCCACAACCACCAGAGGGCATTTATGGCTTGCCACTTTTAAAAGTGGTTTTCCACTTTTAAAACACCTTTTGTTTATCTGCAAATTGTTGGAAATATGTTATGGTGTATTACTTTAGATCAGTTAAATTATTAAATTATTAGTTTTTACCAGCGAGGAGTTTATAATAATTTTTAACAGTCTAAGATATTTAAATCTAAACCTAAGGCACTGGCTTTGTCAAACGACCAATTCGTCAAGGGATCTGTCTGGGTCCGTGTATCATCCGATCATTCAATTATTCCATTTAATCTGGCAAACCAAAAAGCGAAATAACGAATCAATATTTTGTTTTCTGTTTTTCTGTATGAACCAAATATGAAAAACTGGCGTTTGTTTCTTTGCTTTCAGCTCATAGCAGAAATATAATAAACAAGGAAACCAAAACGAAATAATACTCAAATTTTCTTTATTTTACGGTGCCGTCCTGCTTGCTTTGCGCATGCGCAGTAGATAGTTCGAAGGAGTAGGTTGCTGAGCGCCTAAAAGCGGAGGTCGGTCTTAGTTGTTCAAATTTTCCTGTTCAAATGGCACTCAAACCATACATGTCTTTTATTGAGGACATGTTTATTAAAGGAATGCCATATCATGAGATCTCAGTAAAGATGCGAGAAATGGGTGTCCAGCGTGGAAGCTCTGAGATCAGCATTCGAGACTACTTGCCAAGCATAATATGCGTAGAAAAGGATACACTTCTGATTCAGAGCTTGACATTGCTGTGTCTCGAGCAATAAATGAGGTAACGTTACGTGATATAAAAAGTTAAACATGTACTAGACCAGTGGTGTAGTCTAGTTTTTGTAGTGAGTATACTGTGATTTTTCCTCCCAGCCGTCCATAAGCACCACTACACTCACTACATACAGTATGCATGTAACGTTACATGTAATATAGACTCTAGAGCATTCTGAAGTACTGCTTAGGCTGTGTGTTGTCAAAACTGCATACACTTGCAAACACACACACACACACACACACACACACACACACACACACACACACACACAGGCCATGGAAGCGGCGTCATTGCAGTGCTTCACAACCCAGACGGGTGAATTTATGAATGTGCAGCGTTAAAGTTCTGTCACAAAACAATGTGGTTACGTATCATCTATTTTAAGTGGGTAACGTTAACGTTATACGGAAATCTCTGACCGTTACTAGTGGGTATACAGTGTAACGTTATACAGGCTACCTGCGTATCACGTAGTTAGGCTACACCACTGGTCTAGTACATGTTTAACTTTTTTATATCACGTAACGTTACCTCATTTATTGCTCGAGACACAGCAATGTCAAGCTCTGAATCAGAAGTGTATCCTTTTCTACGCATATTATGCTTGGCAAGTAGTCTCGAATGCTGATCTCAGAGCTTCCACGCTGGACACCCATTTCTCGCATCTTTACTGAGATCTCATGATATGGCATTCCTTTAATAAACATGTCCTCAATAAAAGACATGTATGGTTTGAGTGCCATTTGAACAGGAAAATTTGAACAACTAAGACCGGACCCTCCGCTTTTAGGCGCTCAGCAACCTACTCCTTCGAAACTATCTACTGCGCATGCGCAAAGCAAGCAGGACGGCACCGTAAAATAAAGAAAATTTGAGTATTATTTCGTTTTGGTTTCCTTGTTTATTATATTTCCCGTTGCGAGCTGAAAGCAAAGAAACAAACGTCAGTTTTTCATATTTGGTTCATACAGAAAAACAGAAAAACAAAATATTGATTCGTTATTTCGTTTTTGGTTTGCCAGATTAAATGGAATAATTGAATGATCGGATGATACACGGACCTGTCTGCAGGACTACAGCCCATACACCATTGATACATGGAGTAAATAAAGTCTTTGTCGCCCTCTTTTGGTGAATATAAAGTAGTGTTTGAACCAAGTAAAGCACAATGTGTGTAAATACTATGCCATTTAAAATATTTATATTATAAAACTGCATACTTATAAGAATAAACTATAAGAAGCCATTGTATTTAAATATTGTCTTTCAGAAAGTGACCTGACCTCTGATTAAAACTGCATCAAAAGGAGGTGGCATTAAAAAGAGACCACAATAGAATCATGTTTTTCACTTCTTTATTTCTCCTAAACACGAATAGCACATTGTATAAAAACGTACAAATTACTATATTAACATGAAGAACAAATAATTGGTGGTCATTTATGCTCTAAGTCCAAAAATCACTCTGAGCTCGATTCATTCGTCTGGCTAAGTGGCTAGGCTAACAGTAATGTACCAAACACATAGTTTGTATAGATGAGCACATAATTAACGATTTACGGCTTTGATCATAACAGCTGTCAAAACGCCTTTTCTATTTCAATTATGTGTGTGCATTTTTAATAATATAAATAGTCTATTTTTCTCTGACCTGTTGAGTAAAGTCGCATATACATTAGGATACGTGGCCAAAGTCCAAGCAGCCGTTTTAACAAAAGTGGC
>JALDNG010001980.1:0-93458 GCA_024349245.1 Neodontobutis hainanensis | reverse complement strand
AGACCTGGTTTAGCCTGGTTTAGTCCTGGTTTAGCCTGGTTTACACCTGGTTTAGTCCTGGTTTAGACCTTGTTTAGTCCTGGTTTAGTCCTGTATTAGACCTGGTTTAGACCTGGTTTGGTCCTGTACTAAACCCGGTTTAGGCCTGGTTTAGCCTGGTTTAGTCTTGTTTTGGTCCTGGTTTGGTCCTGGTTTAGTCCTGGTTTAGCCTGGTTTAGTCTTTGTTTTGGTCCTGGTTTAGCCTGGTTTAGTCCTGGTTTAGCCTGGTTTACACCTGGTTTAGACCTGGTTTAGTCCTGGTTTGGTCCTGTATTAGACCTGGTTTAGACCTGGTTTGGTCCTGTACTAAACCCGGTTTAGCCTGGTTTAGTCCTGGTTTAGCCTGGTTTACACCTGGTTTAGCCTGGTTTACACCTGGTTTAGTCCTGGTTTGGTCCTGTATTAGACCTGGTTTGGTCCTGTACTAAACCCGGTTTAGGCCTGGTTTAGCCTGGTTTAGTCTTGTTTTGGTCCTGGTTTGGTCCTGGTTTAGTCCTGGTTTAGCCTCGTTTAGACCTGGTTTAGACCTGGTTTAGCCTGGTTTAGTCCTGGTTTAGCCTGGTTTAGACCTTGTTTAGTCCTGGTTTAGTCCTGTATTAGCCCCGGTTTAGGCCTGGTTTAGTCCAGTTGAGTTCTCACCAGAGAGTCCTGAACAGTGTAGTTGAACAGCCTCTTGGCGTCTGTTTTCAGGTCCTTCACAAACGCTGTGTACTCTGGGTTCTGAGGTTCTCGACACGTCCAGGATCTTCACGTTCTGCAACACAACAACCACAAACGCACAAAGACGGGTTAAAAATACACAAAACTAACACATCCCAAACCAGGACTCTCAGTGACAGTCTTTTTTATTTATTAAAGAACGTTTTAGCGCCTGGTTTTAAAAGTTCTACAGGAAAAGGTTTTCTCCATCTTTATTACACTGTATCCAGTTCTTTACAGACCGACCCAACAACGTCATGATTTTATTGAGTTACTGAAATGCTTTCGGTTTTCTGCACAGAATATGAACAAATAGTCATCTCAGGTGATTTTAATGTGCATGTGGATAATGTTTGTGACAGAAATGCCAAAGAACTTTCTACTGTTCTTGATCCTTTTGGTCTTTGTCAGCATGTTAATGAGCCGACCCATAACAGAGGTCACACTCTGGACCTGGTCATTACTAAGGTGTTCATATTTCAGACGGCACTGTCATTGATGTTGCTCTGATCGTTGCTGCTGGACCTACAGTGTGTGTCTCTGGTGTGTGTCTCTGGTGTGTGTCTCTGGTGTGTGTCTCTGGTGTGTGTCTCTGGTGTGTGTCTCTGGTGTGTGTCTCTGGTGTGTGTCTCTGGTGTGTGTCTCTGGTGTGTGTCTCTGGTGTGTGTCACTGGTGTGTGTCTCTGGTGTGTGTCTCTGGTGTGTGTCTCTGGTGTGTGTCACTGGTGTGTGTCTCTGGTGTGTGTCTCTGGTGTGTGTTTCTGGTGTGTGTCACTGGTGTGTGTCACTGGTGTGTGTCTCTGGTGTGTGTCTCTGGTGTGTGTCTCTGGTGTGTGTCTCTGGTGTGTGTCACTGGTGTGTGTCTCTGTTGTGTGTCTCTGTTGTGTGTCACTGGTGTGTGTCTCTGGTGTGTGTCTCTGGTGTGTGTCTCTGGTGTGTCTCTGGTGTGTGTCTGGTGTGTGTCTCTGGTGTGTCTCTGGTGTGTCTCTGGTGTGTGTCTTTGGTGTGTGTCTCTGGTGTGTCTCTGGTGTGTGTCTGGTGTGTGTCTGGTGTGTGTCTCTGGTGTGTCTCTGGTGTGTGTCTTTGGTGTGTGTCTTTGGTGTGTGTCTCTGGTGTGTCTCTGGTGTGTCTCTGGTGTGTGTCTCTGGTGTGTGTCTCTGGTGTGTGTCTGTGTGTGTGTGTCTCTGGTGTGTGTCTCTGGTGTGTGTCTCTGGTGTGTCTCTGGTGTGTGTCTGGTGTGTGTCTGGTGTGTGTCTCTGGTGTGTGTCTTTGGTGTGTGTCTTTGGTGTGTGTCTTTGGTGTGTGTCTCTGGTGTGTGTCTCTGGTGTGTGTCTGTGTGTGTGTGTCTCTGGTGTGTGTCTCTGGTGTGTGTCTCTGGTGTGTGTCTCTGGTGTGTCTCTGGTGTGTGTCTCTGGTGTGTGTCACTGGTGTGTGTCTCTGGTGTGTGTCTGGTGTGTGTCTCTGGTGTGTGTCTCTGGTGTGTGTCTCTGGTGTGTGTCTGGTGTGTGTCTCTGGTGTGTCTCTGGTGTGTGTCTCTGGTGTGTGTCTCTGGTGTGTGTCTCTGGTGTGTGTCTCTGGTGTGTCTCTGGTGTGTGTCTCTGGTGTGTGTCTCTGGTGTGTGTCTCTGGTGTGTGTCTCTGGTGTGTCTCTGGTGTGTGTCTGGTGTGTGTCACTGGTGTGTGTCACTGGTGTGTGTCACTGGTGTGTGTCACTGGTGTGTGTCTCTGGTGTGTGTCTCTGGTGTGTGTCTCTGGTGTGTGTCTCTGGTGTGTGTCACTGGTGTGTGTCACTGGTGTGTGTCTCTGTTGTGTGTCTCTGTTGTGTGTCACTGGTGTGTGTCTCTGGTGTGTGTCTCTGGTGTGTGTCTCTGGTGTGTCTCTGGTGTGTCTCTGGTGTGTCTCTGGTGTGTGTCACTGGTGTGTGTCTCTGGTGTGTGTCTCTGGTGTGTGTCACTGGTGTGTGTCACTGGTGTGTGTCTCTGGTGTGTGTCACTGGTGTGTGTCTCTGGTGTGTGTCTCTGGTGTGTGTCTCTGGTGTGTGTCTCTGGTGTGTGTCTCTGGTGTGTGTCTCTGGTGTGTGTCACTGGTGTGTGTCTCTGGTGTGTGTCTCTGGTGTGTGTCTCTGGTGTGTGTCACTGGTGTGTGTCACTGGTGTGTGTCTCTGGTGTGTGTCTCTGGTGTGTGTCTCTGGTGTGTGTCTCTGGTGTGTGTCACTGGTGTGTGTCTCTGTTGTGTGTCTCTGTTGTGTGTCACTGGTGTGTGTCTCTGGTGTGTGTCTCTGGTGTGTGTCTCTGGTGTGTCTCTGGTGTGTGTCTGGTGTGTGTCTCTGGTGTGTCTCTGGTGTGTCTCTGGTGTGTGTCTTTGGTGTGTGTCTCTGGTGTGTCTCTGGTGTGTGTCTGGTGTGTGTCTGGTGTGTGTCTCTGGTGTGTCTCTGGTGTGTGTCTTTGGTGTGTGTCTTTGGTGTGTGTCTCTGGTGTGTCTCTGGTGTGTCTCTGGTGTGTGTCTCTGGTGTGTGTCTCTGGTGTGTGTCTCTGGTGTGTCTCTGGTGTGTGTCTGGTGTGTGTCTGGTGTGTGTCTTTGGTGTGTGTCTTTGGTGTGTGTCTCTGGTGTGTCTCTGGTGTGTCTCTGGTGTGTGTCTCTGGTGTGTGTCTCTGGTGTGTGTCTGTGTGTGTGTGTCTCTGGTGTGTGTCTCTGGTGTGTGTCTCTGGTGTGTGTATCTGGTGTGTCTCTGGTGTGTGTCTCTGGTGTGTGTCACTGGTGTGTGTCTCTGGTGTGTGTCTGGTGTGTGTCTCTGGTGTGTGTCTCTGGTGTGTGTCTCTGGTGTGTGTCTGGTGTGTGTCTCTGGTGTGTGTCTCTGGTGTGTGTCTCTGGTGTGTGTCTCTGGTGTGTGTCTCTGGTGTGTCTCTGGTGTGTGTCTCTGGTGTGTGTCTCTGGTGTGTGTCTCTGGTGTGTGTCTCTGGTGTGTCTCTGGTGTGTGTCTGGTGTGTGTCTCTGGTGTGTGTCACTGGTGTGTGTCTCTGGTGTGTGTCACTGGTGTGTGTCACTGGTGTGTGTCTCTGGTGTGTGTCTCTGGTGTGTGTCTCTGGTGTGTGTCTCTGGTGTGTGTCTCTGGTGTGTGTCACTGGTGTGTGTCTCTGTTGTGTGTCTCTGTTGTGTGTCACTGGTGTGTGTCTCTGGTGTGTGTCTCTGGTGTGTGTCTCTGGTGTGTCTCTGGTGTGTGTCTGGTGTGTGTCTCTGGTGTGTCTCTGGTGTGTCTCTGGTGTGTCTCTGGTGTGTGTCTTTGGTGTGTGTCTCTGGTGTGTCTCTGGTGTGTGTCTGGTGTGTGTCTGGTGTGTGTCTCTGGTGTGTCTCTGGTGTGTGTCTTTGGTGTGTGTCTTTGGTGTGTGTCTCTGGTGTGTCTCTGGTGTGTCTCTGGTGTGTGTCTCTGGTGTGTGTCTCTGGTGTGTGTCTGTGTGTGTGTGTCTCTGGTGTGTGTCTCTGGTGTGTGTCTGTGTCTCTGGTGTGTGTCTCTGGTGTGTGTCTCTGGTGTGTCTCTGGTGTGTGTCTGGTGTGTGTCTGGTGTGTGTCTCTGGTGTGTGTCTCTGGTGTGTGTCTTTGGTGTGTGTCTTTGGTGTGTGTCTTTGGTGTGTGTCTTTGGTGTGTGTCTCTGGTGTGTCTCTGGTGTGTGTCTCTGGTGTGTGTCTCTGGTGTGTGTCTGTGTGTGTGTGTCTCTGGTGTGTGTCTCTGGTGTGTGTCACTGGTGTGTGTCTCTGGTGTGTGTCTCTGGTGTGTGTCTGTGTGTGTGTGTCTTTGGTGTGTGTCTTTGGTGTGTGTCTCTGGTGTGTGTCTCTGGTGTGTGTCTCTGGTGTGTGTCTCTGGTGTGTGTCTCTGGTGTGTGTCTCTGGTGTGTGTCTGTATGTGTTTTTTTTTGTTGCAGAATATTAGATTGAAAAGAGGCTGAGAGACGGAGGAGACACTGAAATCTAGTTGTGTCTCTGACGTCAGCCTCTAAACGGCCTTGTGTCGTACTCGGACCCGTTCGAACAAATGGGGCCTAATAACTTTTAATGGGTCGCCATGGAAACGTCTGGAGATGAGAGCGAGGAGAGAGGGTGGTATTTACTGTGATGTCCGCAGCAACAGGAGCATCGTCGAGTTAGTTTAAACGAGTTAGATAAAGAACAATGGGATATATAGATATATATTTATATTAATATATACTGTATATATGCCCAATTGGCATTAAGGGGCCTAAAGTGTGCCAAGAAAACATCCCCCACACCATTAAACCACCAGCACCAGCTGCACAGTGGAAACAAGACATGATGGATCCATGTTCTCATTCTGTTTACGACACATTCTCACTCTACCATCTGAACGTCTCACAGAAATCAGACTCATCAGACCAGGCCACATTTTTACAGTCTTCAACTGTCCAGTTTTGATGAGCTTGTGCAAATTGTAGTGTCTTTTTCCTGTTTGTAGAGGAGATGAGTGGTACCCGGGGGGGTCTTCTGCTGTTGTAGCCCATCCGCCTCAAGGTTGTGTGTGTTGTGTCTTCACAAAGACTTTGCTGCACACCTCGGTTTTAACGAGTGGTTATTTCAGTCAAAGTGTCTCTTCTATCAGCTTGAATCAGTCGTCCCATTCTCCTCTGACGTCTAG
This sequence comes from Neodontobutis hainanensis, assembly GCA_024349245.1. Taxonomy (NCBI): domain Eukaryota; kingdom Metazoa; phylum Chordata; class Actinopteri; order Gobiiformes; family Odontobutidae; genus Neodontobutis; species Neodontobutis hainanensis. Next base: position 88,077 of record JALDNG010001980.1, on the reverse strand, counting down.
CATCAACAAGGCATGTTCTCCCACAGGACTGCTGCATACTGGAGGTTTTTCCCTTTTCACACCATTCTTTGTAAACCTAGAAATGGTTGTGGGTGAAAATCCCCTGAGCAGATTGTGAAATACTCAGACCGGTCTGGCTCCAACTACCATGCCACGCTCAGAACTGCTTAAATCCCTTTCTTTCACATTCTGACATTCAGTTTGGAGTTCAGGAGAGTGTCTTGACCAGGACCATAGCCCTAAATGCACTGAAGACACTGCCCTGTGATTGGTTGATTAGATTCTTGCATTAATGAGAAATTGAACAGGTGTTCCTAATAATCCTTTAGGTGAGTGTACGTATATATATATATATTTTATACACATGGCTCATGTTACAGTTCAGTAGGAACTAGCGGCCGCTCTAGAATGTTTGGGAGCCACATTGTGTGTATTGGGCTGAGAACTGGGATTGTTTTCCTTCTTTTCGTTTCTTTATTGGAATCTGATCATAACGTTAATGTTTGTCAATTTGTGACTGTTTTTTTAATTTGTTGACCTTGTTAATAATATATATGTACATACCGTATAAAATAAACCTTTATTATTTACAGCCCACACATAATGTCCGGCTTCACTAATTTTTTTGGGGGGAGGGGGGCTGCCAAAATTGTTGCTGCATACCCCTCTAGCACTGGGTATTTTACACCCCTGGTTTTACATGGATTTGAACAGGTTTTAGATGGATTTGAACAGGTTTTAGATGGATTTGAAAATGTTTTAGATGGATTTGAAAATGTTTTAGATGGATTTGAAAATGTTTTAGATGGATTTGAACAGGTTTTAGATGGATTTGAACAGGTTTTAGACGGATTTGAACAGGTTTTAGACAGATTTGAACAGGTTTTAGATGGATTTGAACAGGTTTTAGATGGATTTGAACAGGTTTTAGACGGATTTGAACAGGTTTTAGACAGATTTGAACAGGTTTTAGATGGATTTGAACAGGTTTTAGATGGATTTGAACAGGTTTTTGATGGATTTGAAAAGGTTTTAGACGGATTTGAACAGGTTTTAGATGAATTTGAAAATGTTTAAGATGGATTTGAACAGGTTTTAGATGGATTTGAACAGGTTTTTGATGGATTTGAACAGGTTTTAGATGGATTTGAATAGGTTTTAGATGGATTTGAAAATGTTTTAGATGGATTTGAACAGGTTTTAGATGGATAAGAACAGGTTTTTGATGGATTTGAATAGGTTTTAGATGGATTTGAACAGGTTTTAGATGGATTTTAATAGGTTTTAGATGGATTTGAATAAGTTTTAGATGGATTTGAACAGGTTTTAGATGGATTTGAACAGGTTTTAGATGGATTTGAACAGGTTTTTGATGGATTTGAACAGGTTTTAAATGGATTTGAACAGGTTTTAGATGGATTTGAATAGGTTTTAGATGGATTTGAACAGGTTTTAGATGGATCTGAACAGGTTTAGATGGATTTGAACAGGTTTTAGATGGATTTGAACAGGTTTTAGATGGATTTGAAAAGGTTTTAGATGGATTTGAATAGGTTTTAGATGGATTTGAATAGGTTTTATTTGTATTTGAACAGGTTTTAGATGGATTTGAACATGTTTTAGATGGATTTGAAAATGTTTTAGATGGATTTGAAAATGTTTTAGATGGATTTGAACAGGTTTTAGATGGATTTGAACAGGTTTTAGACGGATTTGAACAGGTTTTAGACAGATTTGAACAGGTTTTAGATGGATTTGAACAGGTTTTAGATGGATTTGAACAGGTTTTTGATGGATTTGAAAAGGTTTTAGACGGATTTGAACAGGTTTTAGATGAATTTGAAAATGTTTAAGATGGATTTGAACAGGTTTTAGATGGATTTGAACAGGTTTTAGATGGATATGAACAGGTTTTTGATGGATTTGAACAGGTTTTAGATGGATTTGAACAGGTTTTAGATGGATTTGAACAGGTTTTAGATGGATTTGAACAGGTTTTAAATGGATTTGAACAGGTTTTAAATGGATTTGAACAGGTTTTAGATGGATTTGAATAGGTTTTAGATGGATTTGAATAGGTTTTAGATGGATTTGAACAGGTTTTAGATGGATTTGAACAGGTTTTTGATGGATTTGAACAGGTTTTAAATGGATTTGAACAGGTTTTAGATGGATTTGAATAGGTTTTAGATGGATTTGAATAAGTTTTAGATGGATTTGAACAGGTTTTAGATGGATTTGAATAGGTTTTAGATGGATTTGAATAGGTTTTAGATGGATTTGAACAGGTTTTAGATGGATTTGAACAGGTTTTAGATGGATTTGAACAGGTTTAGATGGATTTGAACAGGTTTTAGATGGATTTGAACAGGTTTTAGATGGATTTGAACAGGTTTTAGATGGATTTGAATAGGTTTTAGATGGATTTGAATAGGTTTTAGATGGATTTGAACAGGTTTTAGATGGATTTGAATAGGTTTTAGATGGATTTGAACAGGTTTTAGATGGATTTGAAAATGTTTTTGACGGATTTGAACAGGTTTTAGATGGATTTGAACAGGTTTTTGATGGATTTGAAAAGGTTTTTGATGGATTTGAACAGGTTTTAGACGGATTTGAACAGGTTTTAGATGGATTTGAATAGGTTTTAGATGGATTTGAACAGGTTTTTGATGGATTTGAACAGGTTTTAGATGGATTTGAACAGGTTTTAGATGGATTTGAACAGGTTTTAGATGGATTTGAACAGGTTTTAGATGGATTTGAATAGGTTTTAGATGGATTTGAATAGGTTTTAGATAGATTTGAACAGGTTTTAGATGGATTTGAACAGGTTTTAGATGGATTTGAATAGGTTTTAGATGGATTTGAATAGGTTTTAGATGGATTTGAACAGGTTTTAGATGAATTTGAAAATGTTTAAGATGGATTTGAACAGGTTTTAGATGGATTTGAACAGGTTTTAGATGGATTTGAACAGGTTTTAGATGGATTTGAACAGGTTTTAGATGGATTTGAACAGGTTTTTGATGGATTTGAACAGGTTTTAGATGGATTTGAACAGGTTTTAGATGGATTTGAACAGGTTTTAGATGGATTTGAACAGGTTTTTGATGGATTTGAACAGGTTTTAAATGGATTTGAACAGGTTTTAGATGGATTTGAATAGGTTTTAGATGGATTTGAATAGGTTTTAGATGGATTTGAATAAGTTTTAGATGGATTTGAACAGGTTTTAGATGGATTTGAACAGGTTTTTGATGGATTTGAACAGGTTTTAAATGGATTTGAACAGGTTTTAGATGGATTTGAATAGGTTTTAGATGGATTTGAATAAGTTTTAGATGGATTTGAACAGGTTTTAGATGGATTTGAACAGGTTTTAGATGGATTTGAATAGGTTTTAGATGGATTTGAACAGGTTTTAGATGGATTTGAACAGGTTTAGATGGATTTGAACAGGTTTTAGATGGATTTGAACAGGTTTTAGATGGATTTGAACAGGTTTTAGATGGATTTGAATAGGTTTTAGATGGATTTGAATAGGTTTTAGATGGATTTGAACAGGTTTTAGATGGATTTGAATAGGTTTTAGATGGATTTGAATAGGTTTTAGATGGATTTAAACAGGTTTTAGATGGATTTGAAAATGTTTTTGACGGATTTGAACAGGTTTTAGATGGATTTGAACAGGTTTTTGATGGATTTGAAAAGGTTTTTGATGGATTTGAACAGGTTTTAGACGGATTTGAACAGGTTTTAGATGGATCTGAATAGGTTTTAGATGGATTTGAACAGGTTTTTGATGGATTTGAACAGGTTTTTGATGGATTTGAACAGGTTTTAGATGGATTTGAACAGGTTTTAGATGGATTTGAACAGGTTTTAGATGGATTTGAATAGGTTTTAGATGGATTTGAATAAGTAAGTAAGTAAGTAAGTAATTTATATTTATATAGCACCTTTCTCAGATAATTATCACAAAGTGCTTTACAACAGTGTTTTTACATGAAGTTTCAACTCACCCCATTTACACACATTCTCTCCTGGGACAGACAGAGAGGCGGTTTTAACAAGGTTTTAACAAGACAGAGAGGCGGTTTTAATATAATAGGTTTTAGATAGATTTGAACAGGTTTTAGATGGATTTGAACAGGTTTTAGATGGATTTGAATAGGTTTTAGATGGATTTGAATAGGTTTTAGATGGATTTGAACAGGTTTTAGATGGATCTGAACAGGTTTAGATGGATTTGAACAGGTTTTAGATGGATTTGAATAGGTTTTAGATGGATTTGAACAGGTTTTAGATGGATTTGAACAGGTTTTAGATGGATTTGAACAGGTTTTAGATGGATTTGAACAGGTTTTAGATGGATTTGAACAGGTTTTAGATGGATTTGAACAGGTTTTAGATGGATTTGAACAGGTCTTAGATGGATTTGAACAGGTTTTAGATGATCTTTCTTTGAATAAATGAGGCATAAACTCCAAACACAACTTAAAGCTGAAAGCAATAGTGCACATGTCATAAGCATCACATCAGAGTTTTATCCAATCAGACGAGAGAAAACTTTACTCATCTTTGTTTCCAAAAGACCTTTGTCCAAAAAGAACACAGACGACTTGCAGGAAGTTGGACCAAATGTGTGTTGTACCTGAAAAGCGTCTTTGGCGACGGCGCCGGCGTCGTCTCCTCGGGCCCAGGGTCGTGCGGGGTCAGACCTTAGACTGTCCCCAAACAAGTCAATGTAGAAGAAGACGTACTGGTCGTGAGGAAGATCGGCCGAGCGGAACTCCACCATCAGCTTCCTGAAGACGTCGGGCATGCAGCAGATGAACATCACTGGGACCAGACGAGACAACAGAGCCACACAGATATGATTTTAATAAAACCAGATCTTTAACTTCTTCTACTTATCCATGTGTTAGTCGTGAGTCATTCGACCGCTTCAGGTGGAGGTGGGACACTCAATAAACACACATTATTCTTTTGGAATCTTTGTCAGAACAAACTCTATTCCCTTCACTTCCACATGAGACGTTTTTGGACCAACTTTGGAAAAACATGCTCCACTAAAGTCTGTTCTTCAAGTCCAAGAGAGGGTCTCTAGTTCTCTGTCTCAGCTGAGCTCCTAAAGAGTTATACTGATTTAAAACACATCTGTATTAACTCTATATCAATAATAAGATGTCTCTATGGGCCCTGCTCCAGTCTGATTATTGTATTTCTCCAGTTCAACTCCAGTTCTGCTGTAAACCGAGCCCCTGCAGACACACGTTCCAGGCCGTGTTTGAGGTAAAAAGTTGATTCAAATACACTTCATATCTGGACTTGTGTTTGTGTTACTTCAGAGCGTTTGATCCAGAGCTAATCCGAGCCCGGGTGCAGCTGATTATACGACTCTGATGTGGACCGCACTGACAGGAAGTGGCAGGGGCAGACAGGAAGTGATAATCAATGGCTTTTCTGTCAGACCGGCTTCACGCGGCGTGAACAGATAAACCTCAGACGGATCGACGCGGTGATTATCAGGACTCTGTCTGTGAAGATGAATGAGCTGCATCATTTAAACACCAGCAACATTAAATCCAGTGTTAAAACAGGAAAAAAACAGAACTAAACTAGGGTTAAACTAAAATCAGGCCTGGACGAAACAACTCAAAGTCCCTGCTTCCAGACAAAACCACAACCACCACAAAAACCAAACCACTGTTAGATCAATGTCAACCAATAAAACGAACACAGCGTGTGCTGCATTTACGAATGAAAAGTTAAAAAACATCACTCTCTAAACCTGGACTAACACCAGAGTTAAAAACAGGACTTAACCAGACCAGAATCAGAAATAAATCCACAATCAATCCTAAAAATAAAATTAAACTGAACCACAACCATTCAGAGCCAGGGACTGTGACAGTGCTGAATTAATGTCCCCGGGACAGTCCCTAAAATAGACTTTAGACAATGTCCCGCTGTTTCCAGTTTCAGACGAACACAGCAGCTCTCAACGAAATCTGAGCCGAGGCAGCGCTTCCTGTCGCTCGATAACTCGATCCAGACTCGGCTCCAGTCCTCCGTCTCTCCGGGTCAAAGACCGGGTCAAAGACCGGGTCAGTCCTCTGTCTCTCCGGGTCAAAGACCGGGTCAGAGACCAGGTTAAAGACCGGATCAGGCCTCTGTCTCTCCGGGTCAAAGACCGGGTCAAAGACCGGGTCAAAGACCGGGTTAAAGACCGGGTCAGTCCTCTGTCTCTCCGGGTCAAAGACCGGGTCAGAGACCAGGTTAAAGACCGGATCAGGCCTCTGTCTCTCCGGGTCAAAGACCGGGTCAAAGACCGGGTCAAAGACCGGCTCAGTCCTCTGTCTCTCCGGGTCAAAGACCGGGTCAGAGACCAGGTTAAAGACCGGATCAGTCCTCTGTCTCTCCGGGTCAAAGACCGGGTCAGAGACCAGGTTAAAGACCGGCTCAGTCCTCTGTCTCTCCGGGTCAAAGACCGGGTCAGAGACCAGGTTAAAGACCGGATCAGGCCTCTGTCTCTCCGGGTCAAAGACCGGGTCAAAGACCGGGTTAAAGACCGGCTCAGTCCTCTGTCTCAGAGACCGGATTAAAGACCGGGTTAAAGACCAGATCAGAGACCGGATCAGAGACCGGATCAGGGCTGTCTGGCTCTGAATGAGTCCCACAGCCTCTCAGGTCCAGGCCGGGGCGTCCCCACTCCATTAGCACCTCCCAGTGGGACTCGGAGGGATTCTAGAGTCAGTCCCTTTTTTATTTCTGAGCAGCGTCTCTGTGTGAAGTCTTTCTGAGTCTTTTAGAGCTCAACGTGTCCAACATGTCCTGCTCTGGACCAACAGCTATAACACCTGACAGAGACGGGTTAAGACCGGGTTTGACTGGGTTAGTCCTGGTTTAGTCCTGGTTTAGTCCTGGTTTAGTCCTGGGTTAGTCCTGGGTTAGTCCTGGGTTAGTCCTGGTTTAGTCCTGGTTTAGTCCTGGTTTAGTCCTGGTTTAGTCCTGGTTAAGTCCTGGTTCAGTCCTGGTTTAGTCCTGGTTTAGACCTGGTTAAGACCTGGTTCAGTCCTGGTTTAGACCGGGTTAAGACCTGGTTTAGACCTGGTTTAGTCCTGGTTTAGATCTGGTTTAGTCCTGGGTTAGACCGGGTTAAGACCTGGTTTAGACCTGGTTTAGACCTGGTTTAGTCCTGGTTTAGACCTGGTTTAGTCCTGGTTTAGTCCTGGTTTAGTCCTGGTTTAGTCCTGGGTTAGACCGGTTTAAGACTTGGTTTAGACCTGGTTTAGTTCTGGTTTAGTCCTGGTTTAGTCATAAATTTTAATTGGATCTGAACAGGTTTTATTTAGATTTTTTTTAAATGTAATTGTGTTTTAGTTAGGTTTAGGTTTTTGATGGATTTGAACAGGTTTTAGTTGGATCTGATCAGGTTTTAGTTGGATCTGATCAGGTTTTAGTTGGATCTGAACAGGTTTTAGATAGATTGGAACAGGTTTTAGTTGGATCTGATCAGGTTTTAGTTGGATCTGAACAGGTTTTAGATAGATTGGAACAGGTTTTAGATAGATTGGAACAGGTTTTAGTTGGATCTGATCAGGTTTTTGATGGATTTGAACAGGTTTTAGATGGATTGGAACAGGTTTTAGTTGGATCTGATCAGGTTTTAGATGGATTTGAACAGGTTTTTGATGGATTTGAACAGGTTTTTGATGGATTTGAACAGGTTTTAGTTGGATCTGATCAGGTTTTTGATGGATCTGAACAGGTTTTAGTTGGTTCTGATCAGGTTTTTGATGGATTTGAACAGGTTTTAGATTGATTGGAACAGGTTTTAGTTGGATCTGATCAGGTTTTTGATGGATTTGAACAGGTTTTAGTTGGATCTGATCAGGTTTTTGATGGATCTGAACAGGTTTTAGATTGATTGGAACAGGTTTTAGTTGGATCTGATCAGGTTTTTGATGGATTTGAACAGGTTTTAGTTGGATCTAATCAGGTTTTTGATGGATTTGAACAGGTTTTAGTTGGATCTGATCAGGTTTGTTGGATTTGAACAGGTTTTTGATGGATTTGAACAGGTTTTAGTTGGATCTGATCAGGTTATTGATGGATTTGAACAGGTTTTAGTTTGATTTGAACAGGTTTTAGTTGGATCTGATCAGGTTTTAGATGGATTTGAACAGGTTTTAGTTGGATCTGATCAGGTTTTTGATGGATTTGAACAGGTTTTAGATGGATTTGAACAGGTTTTAGTTGGATCTGATCAGGTTTTTGATGGATTTGAACAGGTTTTAGTTGGATCTGATCAGGTTTTAGATTGATTGGAACAGGTTTTAGTTGGATCTGATCAGGTTTTAGATGGATTTGAACAGGTTTTAGATGGCTTTGAACAGGTTTTAGTTGGATTTAAACAGGTTTTTGATGGATTTGATCAGGTTTTAGTTGGATTTGAACAGGTTTTAGTTGTATTTTTTAAATGTAATTGTGTTTTTGATGGATTTTAACAAGTTTTAGATGGATTTAAACAGGTTTTTGATGGATTTGATCAGGTTTTAGTTGGATTTGAACAGGTTTTAGTTGTATCTGAACAGGTTTTATTTGTATTTTTTAAATGTAATTGTGTTTTTGATGGATTTGAACAGGTTTTAGATGGATTTAAACAGGTTTTTGATGGATTTGAACAAGTTTTAGTTGGATCTGATCAGGTTTTAGTTGGATCTGATCAGGTTTTAGTTGGATCTGATCAGGTTTTTGATGGATTTGAACAGGTTTTAGTTGGATCTGATCAGGTTTTAGTTGGATCTGATCAGGTTTTTGATGGATTTGAACAGGTTTTTGATGAATTTGAACAGGTTTTTGATGGATCTGATCAGGTTTTAGTTGGATTTGAACAGGTTTTTGATGGATCTGATCAGGTTTTAGATGGATTTAAACAGGTTTTAGATGGATTTAAACAGGTTTTAGTTGGATTTGAACAGGTTTTAGTTGTATCTGAACAGGGTTTATTTGTATTTTTTAAATGTAATTGTTTTTTAAATGGATTTAAAGAGTGTTATTGGTTCATAAACAGGATAACGTTTCGTCGAGTCTTGTTTTTCTCGTCTGGTCGTCTCTTTAAATATTAATCTTATCTCTCAGACTCACAGACGAACAGGTCACATGTGTTTCCCCTCAGAGCCCGTAAAACCTGCATATGAGCCGTTCGGGGCCTCTCTGTGGATCGGAGGCCCTTCGGGGCCTGGTTTTCCTCGAGATTTCCCAGTATTAATGTTTAACGTGTGGACAGATGGACAGGAAGCTGAGAGGAAACGGGACAGAGCTGCGTTAGTTCAGGACCACGGCACAGCGTTACATAGTGACATCACCAGGGACTGTTTTTAAAGACCAGACCATTTGAGTAGGTCTTAACTGGATTTAAACAGGTTTTAGTGAGATTTGAATAGTTTCAGAGGGAGCTAGGCCACAGGTCGTTGTGACTTCTGACTTGAGAAGTAAAAAAATTAAAAACAACATACCACACGTCAGGCCCCCCTTTTTATGGTGTTTATGAAAATTGATTATTACTTTTTCTGAACTTCAAAACCTCTTCTTATCTAAAATAAATCCCAGTAAATCCTTCCCAAAGCCCAGAGACTGAGGACCACTCCATCAGAACCAGCAGCTCCTGCCTCGGGACCTTAGGGCCCCAGATCTGGACTCTGGGAAAGTTTATGTAAGCACTATTTTACAAGCATTTATTCTGACATAAACTATCCAGACTGAAATGTTCTGGGAAAATAATGACGGACAATGGCACAGTTGGGTTTTAAAAACATGCACTTAATTAGGAGCAACTGTTTTCGTTTAGTTCATGATGTTATTTTTACGTCTGATGTCAGCGTTTACGAGATGACAGTAAAAATCGAAGACTTTGTGATGAATCCGACCTAAAGCAGGACTTATCCAGATCTAACAAGGACCTATTATTTCCTTCCTTTTTCACTTGATCCTGTAGCTTTTCTGGTTTAGTCCTGTTCCTCGTGTTGGGCCAGAGCAGATGCCAGCTCTGATCTGAAACAGGAAGTGCACTCCTTATTTGGGCGGGTGGCTGACCTCTGTTAATGAATGATGATGAGGGAGTTGTGTCGCCGTGGGAAACGCTGTGGGCGGGTCACACCTCAGCGATCGAGAGGAACAGGTTTAATGAGCAGCTCCAGCCTCGAGATCCAACCAAGACCTGTTTAGATCCAACCAAGACCTGTTCAGATCCAACCAAAACCTGCTCAAAAACAACCAAAACCTGCTCAAAAACAACCAAAACCTGTTCAAAAACAACCAAAACCTGTTCAAAAACAACCAAAACCTGCTCAAAAACAACCAAAACCTGTTCAAAAACAACCAAAACCTGTTCAAAAACAACCAAGACCTGTTCAGATCCAACCAAAACCTGTTCAAAAACAACCAAAACCTGTTCAAAAACAACCAAGACCTGTTCAGATCCAACCAAGACCTGTTCAGATCCAACCAAAACCTGCTCAAAAACAACCAAGACCTGTTCAGATCCAACCAAGACCTGCTGCAAAACAACCAAAACCTGTTCAGATCCAACCAAGACCTGTTCAGATCCAACCAAGACCTGCACAGATCCAATCAAGACCTGTTCAAATACAACTAAAATTTGTTCAGATCCAACCAAGACCTGTTCAGATCCAACCAAGACCTGCACAGATCCAATCAAGACCTGTTCAAATACAACTAAAACCTGCACAGATACAACCAAGACCTGTTCAGATACAACCAAGACCTGTTCAGATCCAACCAAGACCTGCACAGATCCAACCAAGACCTGTTCAGATCCAACCAAGACCTGTTCAGATCCAACCAAGACCTGCACAGATCCAACCAAGACCTGTTCAGATCCAACCAAGACCTGTTCAGATCCAACCAAGACCTGCACAGATCCAACCAAGACCTGTTCAAATACAACTAAAACCTGTTCAGATCCAACCAAGACCTGTTCAGATCCAACCAAGACCTGTTCAGATCCAACCAAGACCTGCACAGATCCAACCAAGACCTGTTCAAATACAACTAAAACCTGCACAGATCCAACCAAGACCTGCACAGATCCAACCAAGACCTGTTCAGATCCAACCAAGACCTGCACAGATCCAACCAAGACCTGTTCAAATACAACTAAAACCTGCACAGATCCAACCAAGACCTGCACAGATCCAACCAAGACCTGTTCAGATCCAACCAAGACCTGGTCAGATCCAACCAAGACCTGCACAGATCCAACCAAGACCTGTTCAAATACAACTAAAACCTGCACAGATCCAACCAAGACCTGCACAGATCCAACCAAGACCTGTTCAGATCCAACTAAAACCTGCACAGATCCAACCAAGACCTGTTCAGATACAACCAAGACCTGTTCAGATCCAACCAAGACCTGCACAAATCCAACCAAGACCTGTTCAGATCCAACCAAGACCTGTTCAGATCCAACCAAGACCTGCACAGATCCAACCAAGACCTGTTCAAATACAACTAAAACCTGTTCAGATCCAACCAAGACCTGTTCAGATCCAACCAAGACCTGTTCAGATCCAACCAAGACCTGCACAGGTCCAACCAAGACCTGTTCAAATACAACTAAAACCTGCACAGATCCAACCAAGACCTGCACAGATCCAACCAAGACCTGTTCAGATCCAACCAAGACCTGCACAGGTCCAACCAAGACCTGTTCAAATACAACTAAAACCTGCACAGATCCAACCAAGACCTGCACAGGTCCAACCAAGACCTGTTCAAATACAACTAAAACCTGCACAGATCCAGCAAGACCTGCACAGATCCAAGACCTGCACAGATCCAACCAAGACCTGTTCAGATCCAACCAAGACCTGCACAGATCCAACCAAGACCTGTTCAGATCCAACCAAGACCTGCACAGATCCAACCAAAACCTGTTCAGATCCAACCAAGACCTGCACAGATCCAACCAAGACCTGTTCAGATCCAACCAAGACCTGTTCAGATCCAACCAAGACCTGTTCAAATACAACTAAAACCTGCACAGATCCAACCAAGACCTGCACAGATCCAACCAAGACCTGTTCAGATCCAACCAAGACCTGCACAGATCCAACCAAGACCTGCACAGATCCAACCAAGACCTGCACAGATCCAACCAAGACCTGTTCAAATACAACTAAAACCTGCACAGATCCAACCAAGACCTGCACAGATCCAACCAAGACCTGCACAGATCCAACCAAAACCTGTTCAAATACAACCAAAACCTGTTCAAAAACAACCAAAACCTGCTCAAATAATAAATTTCCATATATTATCCCACACTCGTATTCACTAAAATTAAAGAAATCAATCTCAAATAAGTCACTCTGCTGCCGTTAGCTTCAGGAATCAGCAGCAGGTCACTTTGAAAGCTTGTTTAGGCCTACAGCAGACTGCTCTCTGACAAACTAAGCCCACACAAACCTCGAGGGCTTCTTCTGTACCACATACTGTATGTCTTTAACGTTTCTGTTGTAGGTTTGAAGGTATCTGAGGAAACTTTGAGCTTCGACCAATCACGGCCGACACAGAAGGGGTCTGTTCCGTTTGAATATGAGACGCTGGTTTCCAGGTGGAACTTATCGTGAGCTCTGGCTGCTTTATAAACCGACTACTGTAGTTTTTCTTTGGAGCACCAAAGCCTACACGTCACAGACCTGGACATGTTTTTGGTTTTCAACATTGTGCAGGACTGAGGCCCTTGAAACGCAGAAAAACAGTCGGTACTGTTACTGATACTGACAGAATGTTAAAGTTTAGCATTGATCGTCTTTACTTCAGTCGGAGAGGGAATGGGTCTGGCTGGACAGGCACTGGAGCTTGTATTTGTTATTGTGTGTGATTATGTGGAGCATTGGACACTATTTTTCCATAAAAGAAACTTCTCAACCTGAATTCTGTTCCAAATAAATGTGAAAACCTGCCTTTCCTCGTCGTAGGACATTCGACTAAATGTGAAGGATTGTGAAAGCGCAGAGCTCACACACGCAGACACAAGCGGCTGAAAAAACAAGAAGTGCATCCAAAAAACACAGTGCTGTCCTCGAGCTGAAGTGTTCGCTGTGGGTCTGTGTCGAGGCTGAAGGCACAGGTCACAGGTCACAGGTCACAGGTCACAGACTCAGACAGATGTGACTCAGATTGTTTTACGGATCATAAACCTCAGCTTTTCAGGAACTTTCTCCCGTCGTCTTTATTAGTTTCACTTCATCAGTGAGTCAATGATTAGAGTTTACACAGAGTCACGGAGGTCAGAGTTAGTCCAGTCTTAGACCAGGTCCAGACTCACGGAGGTCAGAGTTAGTCCAGACTTAGACCAGGTCCAGACTCACGGAGGTCAGAGTTAGTCCAGACTTAGACCAGGTCCAGACTTAGACCAGGTCCAGACGCACGGAGGTCAGAGTTAGTCCAGACTTAGACCAGGTCCAGACTCACGGAGGTCAGAGTTAGTCCAGACTTAGACCAGGTCCAGAGTCACAGAGGTCAGAGTTAGTCCGGTCTTAGACCGGGTCCAGACTCACAGAGGTCAGAGTTAGTCCAGACTTAGACCGGGTCCAGAGTCACAGAGGTCAGAGTTAGTCCAGTCTTAGACCGGGTCCAGACTTAGACCAGGTCCAGACGCACGGAGGTCAGAGTTAGTCCAGACTTAGACCGGGTCCAGACTTAGACCAGGTCCAGACGCACGGAGGTCAGAGTTAGTCCAGTCTTAGACCAGGTCCAGACTCACGGAGGTCAGTGTTAGTCCAGTCTTAGACCGGGTCCAGACTTAGACCAGGTCCAGACGCACGGAGGTCAGAGTTAGTCCAGTCTTAGACCGGGTCCAGACTTAGACCAGGTCCAGACGCACGGAGGTCAGAGTTAGTCCGGTCTTAGACCAGGTCCAGACGCACGGAGGTCAGAGTTAGTCCAGTCTTAGACCGGGTCCAGACTTAGACCAGGTCCAGACGCACGGAGGTCAGAGTTAGTCCAGTCTTAGACCGGGTCCAGACTTAGACCAGGTCCAGACTCACGGAGGTCAGAGTTAGTCCGGTCTTAGACCAGGTCCAGACTCACGGAGGTCAGAGTTAGTCCAGACTTAGACCGGGTCCAGACTCACGGAGGTCAGAGTTAGTCCAGTCTTAGACCAGGTCCAGACTTAGACCAGGTCCAGACTCACGGAGGTCAGAGTTAGTCCGGTCTTAGACCAGGTCCAGACTCACGGAGGTCAGAGTTAGTCCAGACTTAGACCAGGTCCAGACTTAGACCAGGTCCAGACGCACGGAGGTCAGAGTTAGTCCAGACTTAGACCAGGTCCAGACTTAGACCAGGTCCAGACGCACGGAGGTCAGAGTTAGTCCAGACTTAGACCAGGTCCAGACTTAGACCAGGTCCAGACGCACGGAGGTCAGAGTTAGTCCAGACTTAGACCAGGTCCAGACTCACGGAGGTCAGAGTTAGTCCAGACTTAGACCAGGTCCAGACTTAGACCAGGTCCAGACGCACGGAGGTCAGAGTTAGTCCAGACTTAGACCAGGTCCAGACTCACGGAGGTCAGAGTTAGTCCAGACTTAGACCAGGTCCAGACGCACGGAGGTCAGAGTTAGTCCAGTCTTATACCAGGTCCAGACTTAGACCAGGTCCAGACTCACGGAGGTCAGAGTTAGTCGAGTCTTAGACCAGGTCCAGACTCACGGAGGTAAGAGTTAGTCCAGACTTAGACCGGGTCCAGACTAAGACCCGATCCAGACACACGGAGGTCAGAGTTAGTCCAGTCTTAGACCGGGTCCAGACTCAGGGAGGTCAGAGTTAGTCCAGTCTTAGACCAGGTCCAGACTTAGACCAGGTCCAGACGCACGGAGGTCAGAGTTAGTCCAGACTTAGACCAGGTCCAGACTTAGACCAGGTCCAGACGCACGGAGGTCAGAGTTAGTCCAGACTTAGACCAGGTCCAGACTCACGGAGGTCAGAGTTAGTCCAGACTTAGACCAGGTCCAGACGCACGGAGGTCAGAGTTAGTCCAGTCTTATACCAGGTCCAGACTCACGGAGGTCAGAGTTAGTCCAGACTTAGACCAGGTCCAGACTCACGGAGGTCAGAGTTAGTCCAGACTTAGACCAGGTCCAGACTTAGACCAGGTCCAGACGCACGGAGGTCAGAGTTAGTCCAGACTTAGACCAGGTCCAGACTCACGGAGGTCAGAGTTAGTCCAGACTTAGACCAGGTCCAGACTCACGGAGGTCAGAGTTAGTCCAGACTTAGACCAGGTCCAGACTTAGACCAGGTCCAGACGCACGGAGGTCAGAGTTAGTCCAGACTTAGACCAGGTCCAGACTCACGGAGGTCAGAGTTAGTCCAGACTTAGACCAGGTCCAGACTTAGACCAGGTCCAGACGCACGGAGGTCAGAGTTAGTCCAGACTTAGACCAGGTCCAGACTCACGGAGGTCAGAGTTAGTCCAGACTTAGACCAGGTCCAGACTTAGACCAGGTCCAGACGCACGGAGGTCAGAGTTAGTCCAGACTTAGACCAGGTCCAGACTCACGGAGGTCAGAGTTAGTCCAGACTTAGACCAGGTCCAGACGCACGGAGGTCAGAGTTAGTCCAGTCTTATACCAGGTCCAGACTTAGACCAGGTCCAGACTCACGGAGGTCAGAGTTAGTCGAGTCTTAGACCAGGTCCAGACTCACGGAGGTCAGAGTTAGTCCAGTCTTAGACCGGGTCCAGACTCAGGGAGGTCAGAGTTAGTCCAGTCTTAGACCAGGTCCAGACTTAGACCAGGTCCAGACGCACGGAGGTCAGAGTTAGTCCAGACTTAGACCAGGTCCAGACTTAGACCAGGTCCAGACGCACGGAGGTCAGAGTTAGTCCAGACTTAGACCAGGTCCAGACGCACGGAGGTCAGTGTTAGTCCAGACTTAGACCAGGTCCAGACTCACGGAGGTCAGAGTTAGTCCAGACTTAGACCGGGTCCAGACTAAGACCCGATCCAGACACACGGAGGTCAGAGTTAGTCCAGTCTTAGACCGGGTCCAGACTCAGGGAGGTCAGAGTTAGTCCAGTCTTAGACCAGGTCCAGACGCACGGAGGTCAGAGTTAGTCCAGTCTTAGACCAGGTCCAGACGCACGGAGGTCAGAGTTAGTCCAGACTTAGACCAGGTCCAGATGCACGGAGGTCAGAGTTAGTCCAGACTTAGACCAGGTCCAGACTCACGGAGGTCAGAGTTAGTCCAGACTTAGACCGGGTCCAGACGCAGGGAGGTCAGAGTTAGTCCAGACTTAGACCAGGTCCAGACGCACGGAGGTCAGAGTTAGTCCAGACTTAGACCAGGTCCAGACTTAGACCAGGTCCAGACGCACGGAGGTCAGAGTTAGTCCAGACTTAGACCGGGTCCAGACTCACGGAGGTCAGAGTTAGTCCAGTCTTAGACCGGTTCCAGACATAGACCCGGTCCAGACGCACGGAGGTCAGAGTTAGTCCAGTCTTAGACCGGGTCCAGACTCATTGAGGTCAGAGTTAGTCCAGTCTTAGACCAGGTCCAGACTCACGGAGGTCAGAGTTAGTCCAGTCTTAGACCAGGTCCAGTCTTAGACCAGGTCCAGACGCACGGAGGTCAGAAATAGTCCAGACTTAGACCAGGTCCAGACGCACGGAGGTCAGAGTTAGTCCAGACTTAGACCAGGTCCAGACTCACGGAGGTCAGAGTTAGTCCAGTCTTAGACCGGGTCCAGACTCACGGAGGTCAGAGTTAGTCCAGTCTTAGACCGGGTCCAGAAACACGGAGGTCAGAGTTAGTCCAGTCTTAGACCGGGTCCAGACTCACGGAGGTCAGAGTTAGTCCAGTCTTAGACCGGGTCCAGACGCACGGAGGTCAGAGTTAGTCCAGTCTTAGACCAGGTCCAGACTTAGACCAGGTCCAGACTTAGACCAGGTCCAGTCTTAGACCAGGTCCAGACTCACGGAGGTCAGAGTTAGTTCAGTCTTAGACCAGGTCCAGACTTAGACCCGGTCCAGACTCACGGAGGTCGGAGTTAGTCCAGACTTAGACCGGGTCCAGACTCACGGAGGTCAGTGTTATTCCAGTCTTAGACCAGGTCCAGACTTAGACCCGGTCCAGACTCACGGAGGTCAGAGTTAGTCCGGTCTTAGACCAGGTCCAGACTCATGGAGGTCAGTGTTAGTCCAGTCTTAGACCAGGTCCAGACTCATGGAGGTCAGAGTTAGTCCAGTCTTAGACCAGGTCCAGACTTAGACCGGGTCCAGACTCACGGAGGTCAGAGTTAGTCCAGTCTTAGACCGGGTCCAGACTCACGGAGGTCAGAGTTAGTCCGGTCTTAGACCAGGTCCAGACGCACGGAGGTCAGAGTTAGTCCAGCCTTAGACCAGGTCCAGACTTAGACCGGGTCCAGACTCACGGAGGTCAGAGTTAGTCCAGTCTTAGACCAGGTCCAGACTTAGACCGGGTCCAGACTCACGGAGGTCAGAGTTAGTCCAGTCTTAGACCGGGTCCAGACTCACGGAGGTCAGAGTTAGTCCAGACTTAGACCGGGTCCAGACTCACGAAGGTCAGCGTTAGTCCGGTCTTAGACCGGGTCCAGACTCACGGAGGTCAGCGTTAGTCCGGTCTTAGACCGGGTCCAGACTCACGAAGGTCAGCGTTAGTCCGGTCTTAGACCGGGTCCAGACTCACGGAGGTCAGAGTTAGTCCGGTCTTAGACCAGGTCCAGACTCATGGAGGTCAGTGTTAGTCCAGTCTTAGACCAGGTCCAGACTCATGGAGGTCAGAGTTAGTCCAGACTTAGACCAGGTCCAGACTCACGGAGGTCAGAGTTAGTCCAGACTTAGACCGGGTCCAGACTCACGGAGGTCAGTGTTAGTCCGGTCTTAGACCCGGTCCAGACTCACGGAGGTCAGAGTTAGTCCGGTCTTAGACCAGGTCCAGACTCATGGAGGTCAGTGTTAGTCCAGTCTTAGACCCGGTCCAGACTCACGGAGGTCAGAGTTAGTCCGGTCTTAGACCAGGTCCAGACTCATGGAGGTCAGTGTTAGTCCAGTCTTAGACCAGGTCCAGACTCAGAGGTCAGTGTTTGAAGGAGACAGAGTTAGTCCGGTCTAGTCCGGACGTATTAAAGACCCGGTCCCTGATTGGTCGCCTGGTCTGAGCTGGTTTAGTTCAGAGTACGTTTCCAGATCTACTTCGGTCGAAAGTGAAGCAGCCTCTGAAACCTTCAATAAATACAGCAGCTGTGGACTGGACCTGATCCAACACGAGACACGATGGAGTGAAAGTGTTGAAAGTGTTCTTGTGACACAGGCTAAAGGTACTATTGCTTTCTTCTTCTTTGACTCGGCTGAGCACATGTAGCTCAGAGCCTTCTCTCAGACGTGTTTCTCTCAGTGTTGCTCAGACTCTTCGTTAGCCGTGCGGCTGCTGCTCGAGCACAGACTGTTGTTGTGTTACTTGGACCGGAAACACTCTCCAGGAGTTAAACCCAGGACTGAATCAGGACTAAACTCTGAGGTCAGACTACGTTAAAGTGCTCTGTGGAGTCTCACAGGAAAGTGTCAGGTCTGGTTCTGATGAATATTCAGCTCCTAATGTTCCTCGTGTGAGACTCAGGTCTGGATCTGGTTATGTCCTGATAATGTTCTGAATTCATCCATGATTTATCGTCTGAGCTCATTCCACAAACATTACACTGAACAAATCTATGTACATGTCCTGAACGTCTCACACACTTTTAATAAACGATTGTGATAAATATATAAACACGTAAATATTTTGGTCAGAAATGGGAGTAAACTGAAGCCCCCTGAGCTGAACGTTGAATAAAACAAGATGTATCTGGAGTTAAAAGTCTGCAGGAAAAGCACAGAACTAATCCAGACTGAATTATGTTGATAACAGAATTTAAGGAAAAAAAGAGGGAGGGGCTTAACCTGAGACTACTGTGATTGGACTAGAGCTAAATTAAAGCCAGGGTTTTGGGCCAATTAATGGTTAATGAGGAACGAGCTCAAACAGCAGCAGCCATCTTTGAACTGACATCTTCCAAAAACACTTTGACAGTAACTCATATTCGTCTTACCTCTGCCCTCGTTCTGGATGTCGCTGAGGATTTGAGAGAAGTTAATCGGCAGCTTGTTCTCCTCAAATATATTTTCCTGGAGGGTTATGTTGACGCTCTGCAGCTCCGTGTACAGCCCTCGATGGCGAAGTAACACGGCCGGTCGTCCTGTTTGTTGTCGCTGAACACCAGCATCACGTGTTCCTTCCACCGAAGTGTTCGCAGAGCTTCAGCCCGAACCTCCCCAGCTTTTTATGAGTCGGCCCGTGTTCGTGATCGACGGGTAAACGCGTCTCCGTGAAGCGATGGCGGAGCTCCGGCGGTGACCATCGGGGCGTCCCAGTGCGTCGTGAACAATCCCACCCGGCGGCGAGCGTAGGAGCAGCGGGCCCGATGAAGGCCCAGGGGTTGTAGGCCAGCTTCAGGTCGACGGCCATTAACGGAGCCATGGACTCGGAACAGACGCCGTGTTTGTCTTCGCTGCTTTTGAAAACGTCGTTAACTCGTGATTTGGGAGGAGGCCGGGGTCAGAGTTGACGTTTCTGACGGCACGTCGACGGCGGACCGATCCGAGGCCAGGCCCAGGGGTATTTGGTGTTACTGTGGGGCAGGATCACAGCCAGGCTGATGTTGGGCTTGAAAGTGTGTTGAAGGTGGTGTCCTCGGGTGAAACGGCGGAGTTTATGGTGAGCAGATATTCTGGGACAAACAGGAAGTGGGCCCAGGAGAAACAGGAAGAAGACCTGGAGGAGGGAAAGGAAGGAGAAGGCGCTGGTTTTCTTTAATGCCATGGTCTCAGCAGCAAACCTCCACTGAATTATTTAACAGTGTTCACTGGAAAAGAGCAGGAGACAAAGGATTAGTGTCAGGAACAAGACCAGGTCCAGACCAGGTCCAGAGCAGGTCTAAACCAGGTCTAAACCAGGACAAGACAAGGGGCTGAATCAGGACAAGACCAGGTCCAGACCAGGTCTAAACCAGGTCCAGACCAGGTCCAAACCAGGTCTAAACAAGGACTAAACCAGGACAAGACAAGGGTCTGAATCAGGACAAGACCAGGTCCAGACCAGGTCTAAACCAGGTCTAAACCAGGACAAGACAAGGGTCTGAATCAGGACAAGACCAGGTCCAGAGCAGGTCTAAACCAGGTCCAGAGCAGGTCTAAACCAGGTCCAGACAAGGGTCTGAACCAGGACAAGACCAGGTTTAAACCAGGTCTAAACCAGGACTAAACCAGGACAAGACAAGGGTCTGAACCAGGACAAGACAAGGGTCTGAACCAGGTCCAGAGCAGGTCTAAACCAGGAACAAGACCAGGTCTGAACCAGGTCCAGAGCAGGTCTAAACCAGGAACAAGACCAGGTCTGAACCAGGTCCAGAGCAGGTCTAAACCAGGAACAAGACCAGGTCTAAACCAGGACTAAACCAGGTCCAGAGCAGGTCTAAACCAGGAACAAGACCAGGTCTGAACCAGGTCCAGAGCAGGTCTAAACCAGGAACAAGACCAGGTCTAAACCAGGTCCAGAGCAGGTCTAAACCAGGTCTAAACCAGATTGAACTATATTATGACAGGAGTTTAAACAGATTAGAAAGGTTCTAGTGTAATACATTTTTTTTCCTGGTTTGGTTTTAGTCTGAAGTCCTGGAGGTCGGACGTGCACGTGGAGGTCTGCCGGGAACCAGACCATGACCAGGTCCTGTTTGGTTTTGATTAGATTTAGCTCTGAGTCAGACCTCGCTCCAGTGTTTGTCTAAAACCACTCAGGGACAAGTCCTGGCTTAGACCTGGCTTAGACCTGGCTTAGACCTGGTTTAGACCTTTCACTAATCCAGACTCAGGCCTAGGGTGGATCAGTACGGTCTGGACTTACCTCAGTCTGGTTCTTCTCAGGTCTCTCCATCCATCTTTAGATCTTTACATCTACGTCCCCACTGAGGAAATCCAAAATCCTGTTCCAAGTCCAGGTCCAGGTCCAGCTCTGGTCAATCCTGGTCGTTGGACTTTGAGGCAAACACGACGAATGTATTTGAAAATCCAGAATGATAGGGTCCAAAAATACAGAAATCTGGTTTAGTCCTGATTAAGACCTGGTCTAGACTCAGATTTAGTCCTGATTAAGACCTGGTCTAGACTCAGATTTAGTCCTGATTAAGACCTGGTCTAGACTCAGATTTAGTCCTGATTAAGACCTGGTCTAGACTCAGATTTAGTCCTGATTAAGACCTGGTCTAGACTCAGATTTAGTCCTGATTAAGACCTGGTCTAGACTCAGATTTAGTCCTGATTAAGACCTGGTCTAGACTCAGATTTAGTCCTGATTAAGACCTGGTCTAGACTCAGATTTAGTCCTGATTAAGACCTGGTCTAGACTCAGATTTAGTCCTAGTTAAGACCTGGTCTAGACTCAGATTTAGTCCTAGTTAAGACCTGGTCTAGACTCAGATTTAGTCCTGATTAAGACCTGGTCTAGACTCAGATTTAGTCCTGATTAAGACCTGGTCTAGACTCAGATTTAGTCCTGATTAAGACCTGGTCTAGACTCAGATTTAGTCCTGATTAAGACCTGGTCTAGACTCAGATTTAGTCCTAGTTAAGACCTGGTCTAGACTCAGATTTAGTCCTAGTTAAGACCTGGTCTAGACTCAGATTTAGTCCTAGTTAAGACCTGGTTTAAACCCGGTTTTGTTTTGGATTTAGTCTGAGTCAAGTCCTAGCTTTTAGTCCAAGATCAAAAATGATTTAAAAAGATTGGAATCTATTTCTTGAGTTCTGGTCTAGTCCTGGTTAAAACCTGGTCTAGTCCTGGTTAAAACCTGGTCTAGTCCTGGTCCAGTCCTTATCAAAACCACTTACCTGTCCTTGGTCTAAAGTAAATGGCCTCCAAAAGTCAAAGTTAAGTCTTGGTTTAGTCCTGTTCCTTCTGGATTTATTCCCAGAACCTAAGACCTGCTTTAGTCCAGATTTAAACCAGGTCTAAGATCTGACTAAGTCCTGTTTGAGTCCCATCAGAGCACAATGTATGAAAAACGTTTGCAGTGATTTAACATTAGCTTTATGCAATCATTAGCTTTCTTAGTCCTGGTCTTAGTCCTGGTCTTAGTCCTGGTCTTAGTCCTGGTCTTGGTCCGGGTCTTGGTCCTGGTGTTAGTCCTGGTGTTAGTCCTGGTCTAGTCCTGCTGTTAGACCTGGTGTTAGTCCTGGTGTTAGTCCTGGTTTGGTCCTGGTTTGGTCCTGGTCTTAGTCCTGGTCTAGTCCTGGTGTTAGTCCTGCTCTTAGTCCTGCTCTAGTCCTGGTCTAGTCCTGCTGTTAGACCTGGTGTTAGTCCTGCTCTAGTCCTGGTTTGGTCCTGGTCTAGTCCTGGTGTTAGTTCTGGTCTAGTTCTGGTCTAGTCCTGGTCTTAGTCCTGGTCTTAGTCCTGCTCTAGTCCGGGTCTTAGTCCTGGTCTTAGTCCTGCTCTAGTCCGGGTCTTAGTCCAGGTCTAGTCCTGGTCTTAGTCCTGGTGTTAGTCCGGGTCTTAGTCCGGGTCTTAGTCCGGGTCTTGGTCCGGGTCTTGGTCCGGGTCTTGGTCCGGGTCTTGGTCCTGGTCTTGGTCCTGGTCTTGGTCCTGGTCTTAGTCCTGGTCTAGTCCTGGTAAATTATTAAATTAAATTAAAGACAAAGGCTCTGACTGGCTTTAAAGTCCAAGTTAAGACTGTATTTTTGGTCTAGACCTGACAAAGTCTAAATGTAAACTGCCCTTTTTGCTCAAAACTTGATTTAAACATTTTCTTTTGGTCCAGTTCACACTCTCTGACTCGGATTACTCTCCAGTTCTTCTAATTCTTTGATTTTCCAAATCCAACCAGAACTTGCTGTTGATGATTTAAACAGGAACACGTCCCAGAGAAGAAGCTGTCCGGGTGGAAGTATCCTGAAGGAGTCCACATGGCTCCAGCTGAAAGAGTCCTGGTGAGTCCCGGTGAGTCCCGGTGAGTCCCGGTGAGTCCCGGTGCTGCTGTGATCCTGTCCCGGTCTTGGTGTTTGAATGTGCTGCTGCTGAAGGAGGCAGAGACTGAGCTGAGTCTCAGAGAAACACAGAAACACAGAGAGGAGGCGGAGCCTGACTCTGTGCACTCACTGGGTCTAGACCTGGGTTAGACCTGCTTTTGGTTTAGTCCTGCTTTAGTTTGGTTTAGTCTTGGTTCGTTTTAGGCTCTGTATCTTGGTTTTATTCTTTACTTTTATTTTTGTTTTAGCCCTGGTTTAAATCTGGTTCAGTCCAGGTTTGGTCCTGGTCTAGTCTTTGCCCTCGGTTCAGTCCCAGGTTTTAGTTTGGATTTTGTCCAGGTTTGGTGCTGGTCCATTCCTGGTTTAGACCAGGTTTTAGACAAAACCAGGACTAAACCAGGGCAAGAATGCTTTTAGTCTGGGTTTTATTTTTGATTTGGTCTTGGTTTGGTTTAGTCCTGAAGACATAGACTAAACCCGGTTTTTGGTTTAGACCTGGTTGAGTCCTGACTTCAGACCCAGACCAGGGCTGATGGAACAGGATCAGATCAAATTTCACTGAGTCAATAAAAAAGCTTTTAGCCTCAACACAACCTTCTGTTTCCTCCATCTGTCCGTCCTGGACCTGGACTGGACCTGGACTGGACCCGGACTAGACCAGGACCAGACCAGGACCCGGACCGGACCAGGACCAGACCAGGACTGGACCAGTCCTGGACCCAGACTGGACCCGGACTGGACCAGGACAAGGACTAAAGACATGAGGATTAGACTAACCCAGGACTGGACAAGGACTAGATTAGGAACCTGAACTAAACCCAGGTCCGGACTACAGGACGCTTGACCCAAGAAACAAGTCCAAACCAGGACTAATCCCAGACTAAATGGCTCCACCTGGTGGTCTGTTTTTGTAACTGCATTATACACATTAATTTCAACAAGACCAGACCCAGGAACCAGGACTAAACCAAGACTAGACCCAGGAACCAGGACTAAACCAAGACTAGACCCAGGAACCAGGACTAAACCAAGACTAGACCCAGGAACCAGGACTAAACCAAGACTAGACCCAGGAACCAGGACTAAACCAAGACTAGACCCAGGAACCAGGACTAAACCAAGACTAGACCCAGGAACCAGGACTAAACCAGGACCAGACCCAGGAACCAGGACTAAACCAAGACTAGACCCAGGAACCAGGACTAAACCAAGACTAGACCCAGGAACCAGGACTAAACCAAGACTAGACCCAGGAACCAGGACTAAACCAGGACCAGACCCAGGAACCAGGACTAAACCAAGACTAGACCCAGGAACCAGGACTAAACCAGGACCAGACCCAGGAACCAGGACTAAACCAAGACTAGACCCAGGAACCAGGACTAAACCAGGACCAGACCCAGGAACCAGGACTAAACCAAGACTAGACCCAGGAACCAGGACTAAACCAGGACCAGACCCAGGAACCAGGACTAAACCAAGACTAGACCCAGGACTAAACCAAGATTAGACCCAGGAACCAGGACTAAACCAGGACTAGACCCAGGAACCAGGACTAAACCAGGACCAGTAGGCTCAGTGGTAAGGCAGTTGTCTTTCAACTGGAAGGTGGTGGGTTTGATTCCCGCTCTCCTCACAGTTCATACTGCCGTTGTGTCCTTGGGCATGACACTTAACCCACCTCGCCTCGTATGAATGTGTGAGAACGTTCAGTAAATGTATTTGGTGATGGTCGCAGAATTACTGCCTCTGTCCGTCTGCCCCGGGGCAGCTGTGGCTACAGCACCACCAGTGTGTGACTGTGGAGTGAATGAATAATGGAGGCCTTGGTCCCTCGAGAGAAAAGCATTATTATTACTGATGTTAAAGGTGCAGTACACTTTTAAGAACTTTGGATCAGGCTCATTTGGAAAGTTTCTGTCGTCAATGATTTAAAAAGAGTAAAAGTCTGACGATAAATGACACAACCACGAACTGTGAGTGAAAAAGGCCCCAAACAGAACACATAAAAATGTGTCGTAAACTGTACATATTTAAAATTATTAGTGAATAAAAAAAATAAAAATAAAAAAATACAATTACCGTAAAGTCTGTTTATGTGATTTTATAAAAACTAATTACACAATAAAAAAAATACATAAAATTGTAAAAATACAAGCTTGCACTGTTTATTCAAAGGTGCTGTTTATGAATTCATTCCCATTTTACATCATCCTTCAAAAATAAAATACATTAAAAGTGAAGAAATGAAAATTTAACTTTGAACCATAACTTGAAACTTGCAAATCTACGTCACAAAAGTTTAACATTTCATTTTTACTGTAATTGTTCCTCAAAAAGCTACAAATCACTGCAACATAAATCAGAGCGCGTCATGTTTCGAGGCCCGTTTGTTTAAAACTGGATTCTGAAGTTTAAGGATGTTCGCCTGGACCTCGACTGGTTTTGAGTGGATCTAAAGCAGACTTAGACTAGTCTCCAGCAGGTCGGACTGCACCGGACTCAGCGAGCGAGCTGGAGACGCTTCCACCTACGAGTGGCTCAGGTGGAAGAGCGCTCGTCCTAGAACTGGAAGGTTGGCGGTTCAATTCCTACTCTTCCCAGTTCAAAGTGAGCGCCCTCTAGTGGCTTTAGACCAGATGAGGCTCTTTGTGGCTCTTTCCTAAAACTAACCTCGTCTCTTATTAGTCACTGAAACCGTTACTGCAAACTGAGCACTGGGTTTCTCTCCTGTGTGTTCTCATGGATTTTGAAGGTCTCTGATCTGTGAGTCATTAGAGCTGAACTGCTGAAAGGTCTGTGGGTTTTCATGTGACTCTGTAACTGGTGCTTTTCTTTGAACCCTGTGCCACATTCTGAACACCAAAAGGTCTCTTATTTGAGTGAACGGCGCCGGGCAAACTGAGAACAAACTTCTCTCCTGTGTGTTTTGTCAGGTGAGCCTTGAGCTTACGTTTTGAGCTAAAACATTTGTTACAAACTGAGCAGCTGTAAGGTTCCTCTCCGGTGTGTGTTCTAATATGGTCATCACAATCTCGTTTGTACCTGTAGGACTTTTCACAAACTGAACACCCGAATGGTTTTTCGTCTGTGTGGGTTATCATGTGTCTTTGGACTAAAGCTTTGCTTTGAAAGCCTTTATTACAAACTGAACAGCTGAAAGGTCTCTGATCTGTGTGAGTTATTACAGCTGAACAGCTGAAAGGTCTCTGATCTGTGCGAGTTATTACAGCTGAACTGCTGAAAGGTCTTTTCCTGCTGTGAGTTTTCATGTGACTCTGTAAATGGTCTTTTCGTTTGAACCCTTTGCCACATTCTGAACATTCAAAGGGTCTTTCGTCTGAATGAACAGCCCTGTGTAAAGTAAGAGCACACATGTGTCTAAAAGACTTATTACAAACTGAGCACGTGAAGGGTCCCTTACTCCTTCTGTTCCTGGGCTTGTAAACTCTTCTTGTGGTGCGAGACGTGTCTTGAGCAGCTCTATGTCCTTCTGAACTCTTCGTCTGAACTGAAGTAGTGTCTTCTCCGTCATGGTCCGTCTCTCGTTCTTTTTTTAACTCTTTGGCTGGAGGTTTGCTGCTCGTTTCTCGTTCGATCTCAGCGTCTGGTTCTTCTCCAGAGTCTTCTGTGTTCGTTTTCTCTAAAGAAAGCACAATAGAAGCAATAAGTTACTACATTTATTTGATCCCATGCTCTAATGTGAAAGCAGAACGAGTCAGACGGTGTGTTCTGGTGGAGGACTTTATGAATGCTGTGTAAATGTATTCCTGGATTTGTATTTTTAAATGCTTTTATAGTAGTTTATACTGTTGTGTAGAAGGCTTTTATAATATTAGTGTGAAGTAGAAAAGCCCAACCAGGGACCAGAGTTTAGACAGATATAAACACAGCAGCTGCAGTATTTATTTTCTAACTGTGTGTGATTGCATTGACCCTGTTAAATAAAAACAGACACTACTAAAGGCTGCCAGGCTCAAAGACATGTGTGGAACTGACGATGGAAAGACAAACTAGAACCTACACTCAGACATGCAGCTCTTTGCCTCTTTAAACCCTTCCTGCTCCACACAGCCCCGGAGCTGGAGCAGAAGACCTTCACCTGAGCCGCTCTCTGGGAACATGCTCAGGTAAAGGTGCTCTTTCTTCAAACAGCTTCATTAAAAACTCACCTGCTTTGTTTCCCGGGCCTTGGACCTGGACTGTGTCCCTCCGCGCTGACTGCAGGAGCTGTCTCTGTCTCTCGTTTTCCTCTTTTAAGACGCGCACTTCTTCCTCCAGCTCCGCCACTGTTCTCTCAAACAGCGCCAACATCTCGTGCGCCAAAGCGGCCTGGCGCTCGTTCACCAGAGCCCTCAGCCTTTCGCCTCGAGACTCTGTCTCCTCCATTTTCTCCCGCGTTCTTTTGTCCCGCTCTGAC
This sequence comes from Neodontobutis hainanensis, assembly GCA_024349245.1. Lineage (NCBI taxonomy): Eukaryota > Metazoa > Chordata > Actinopteri > Gobiiformes > Odontobutidae > Neodontobutis > Neodontobutis hainanensis. The sequence continues at coordinate 60,546 of JALDNG010001980.1, read as the reverse complement.
TCCAGCCACATCCGCCTGAAACCGGGGACTGGACCGTCCGGAGTGCGCCTGCGCGGAAACAGGCCGCTGTGTAACACTGACTTCCGGTCCTCGTGACGGACTCCGGACAGGTTCACGAGCTTTGTCAAACATAGATTATACAGACTCATGAAATAAAGAGTCAGTAGTTTTAGAAAACACTCGTTCTTTTCCTGATCGGGGATAAATCCAGATATCCTCTAAATATAAATGTGAAAAGATCCTCGTGCATCACACAAATGCACATTAAACATATTTGTTTTCTAACATATCAGCCGCTTCTTTTTATCTTTATAATCCAGAGTGCGATGGATGTTTGGACGTGTTTGGTGCGTAACCATGGAGACAGACGGACCTGCTTCCGCCAGAGCGCGCGGGGGTTGGTCCGGATGCACTGAACGTTTCCCACAATGCATTAGTAAAGGTAGAGACGGTCAAATAGACCAGAATGCTTTGCGAAGTGTCTGTGACGTGTTTTAAACTGAACACAACAGGTTTGACTTTCTTTTGAACTGTAACCCTGGATGTAACTGGGGTTCTCTGAGTTCGTGATTGAACACTCTCAGTAACTGCTCCAGTCACCAAAGTGTCCTGGAGCTGGGACTGCGTTCAGACAAACTGAGATTATGTCCTTCATTGAGATTACAGACCATCTGAGAAAAGTGGAGCGTTATTTAAAAATACTGTCCCTGTGCCGTTTGATGGACAGCTCTGAGGTCGACCTGTCGTGACCCCGCTGCTCAAACAGCTTCTGCTCGTGTTTAAGGAAATGTCGAGGATCAAATATGAAGCGACATGGACTCTTTCTGACCTCGTCGTCGAGAAAAAGTACATTCATCATGTTTTCTGTTTGATTATGATGTTTATCACAATTACAAGGAGCTTCTCATCTTCTCTCAGGTGAAGATAATCAGCTGACTGAGGGTTAAAGGGCGTTCACACCAAACGCAAACTCGCAAATAAATCACGTAGTTGGACGCTTGAACAGTGAGTTTACTCGCTTTATTCACGTGAAATTCACTCAACACGACTTCACGTCGAGGGAGGGGCTTCCAGGCGGGTTGTCTTCTGGTTCGATGACCTGTTGTCCCGAGTCGCTGCCAGGATTTCCAGCAGGACACCAACTCCTGACGCTCCTAAGTCTGTCCATCTGTGTCCAGTCAGTATCTGCCGATTATGAGTTATTAATGTGTTCAACTACGGTCTCCTGATCAGTTATCAGTCAGTATAGTGTTATGTCTTTTGTAAATGGTATATATAAGACTATATTTCTTTAATAAATGGAGCCTACTCCAAAAGGAGTCGGACTCATTGTCATTAATGCCAGTCAGAACTGTTTTATTACTCTCCTACTGTAGGTGTGATTAGATCCAGTAGCTCCAGAGCAATAACTAAAGTAAAGAGCATGTAACTGAGTGTTACCTTGAGTACGCTCATCTGTTTTGGGGACCACCAGGAGGATATCCTTGTTCTGAGTCCAGTCCCAGGTCCAACACAGGTGTCTGAGGACTGACTCTTTACGACTGTGGCCCCTGTGTGAACATCCAAGCAACATTTGAACTTAGTCTCTTCCATCTTTGTGGGTTAATGAGGGGCCTGACGACAGGAAAAACATCACAATTAAAGCTCACACCATTTAATGGATTGTCAAAGTCTCCTCTGACGGTGTTCGGTAAGTGTTGAGAGACGGAGTCATCATTAACTGCTTGGTTTGTGAAACCTACCGGAAACAAAAGCAGTGAAAATAGAAATACAGTGTAATGTTAGAGCCAGAGGTATAAGGTTGTGACGTTGGAGTGAAAATCACAGGCTTTAACTCAAACTGAAGAGTTAGTGACACTCACTCCAGGAAGTCAGTAACACTGTGACCTGAAGAGAAAGCACCAACAGTACAGGGCAGATTCTTTGGAGCTTCTTCACTTCCACACGCTCCTGCGCTCTAACCCTGGCATTCTCTGAGGACTCTGTGTTTTTTAAAGCCACTAGTGTAAGAGAAAGACAGGGCTTCAATAAAACAAACGGCAGATGCACACACTTAGTGCAAACATACATTTACTTATTTGAAGAAGTCTCCTCGAGATGAAGTAACAGGAGTCCCGTCTTCTTTATAATAACCTGCTTGGACCAGGCGGAGGCTTCTGCGTGGCACTGAAGGAGAACCAGAAGAAAAAGTGAGTCAAAGCCTGTTGGACACAGTTCTCTCACAAAGTAATGGAGCTGTACACGCTTCAGTCTTTTATTCTTCCTTCAAAGTTGCTGTAAAAGTAAAGATGCTTGAGTGAACTCCTCCATAATCTGCTCGATGGAAATATTATAGTGTCTTTTGTATTGTGCATGTCTGCCCAAAGTGTGCTTTACTGTAAGACTCCAGACTAAAGTAGGCTCCTGCTGACCCTTTACAAAGTCAGGCTCAAGCACAAAGGATTAGGCTAATAACAAAGGCTCTTTTACAAACTTTAGACTCTATTTTTGTTGATTACATTGCATTTTCTAAAACAAAGAAGGCTAAATCAAATAAAAACAAGAGACACCAGTCGACACAAAGGACTTGATCTGACAAACGCGTCTGATTGTTGCTTTTGATATTTAATAATTACTTAAAACAAACTTGTCTCGTGTGGATAATAAAAACAGACTTAGTAAAGCCTAAATTATGCTAACATTATGTTTTTAAGTTCAGTTCTGGCAGTGCTGAGTTCACAGGTCACATTACGGCCCTGCAGGTCACTTACTTTTCAGAAGATGCTTCTAAAATCAAAGTGCAGAAGAAGAAATGTTGCTGTTGTTAGTTACAGATCCTGGGTCAGTTTTACTAACGTCAGTGATTTTACATCGTAATGTTTTATTGAGAACAGTTTATGACGGATTATGTTTCCTTGTGTTTCTGACTCGTTTCATTCAAACCTGTTGTGTTCAGTTTAAAGACACGGCTCTCCTCCAACAGTTTGCAAAGCATTATGGTCTATTTTGACGTCTATCGACCATCGCTGCACTAGTCTTACTGATGCATTGTGGGAAACTTTGAGTCACATCTGTTAGTTTTTCACTTGAGCGCAGAACTGGACCGAGCAGGCCAGAGCAAATAAACGCTCAGTGTAAGTCTTTTAATAAAGATTTCAGTCGCCTCACTTTAAACAATCAGCCAACGCCATTTTCTGATGTTTACAGGAAACGCCTCGACTGATGCCATTTAGAACACAACGACTGTGTTCTGTTTCTTTCCTCTGTTCAGACATGACAGAGGGTCACTTTGAACACAGCTGAACATAAGGAGAGATGAACGAATAGAGCGTTCACACCAAACGCAAAAAACCTGTTCAAATCCAACTGTTAGACATGTTCTTATGAGTTTGTAATAATTATTTTATGCATTTTTGTGTTTTGTTTTGTTTGAATAATTGTAATTCTTTATCCTTATATTATCCAGAGACACAGAGTATCATTTAAAAAGGAATGGTCAGGTTTAATTCTTGTAAGAAACATGTCACAAGTGGAACAGGACGAGGTTTGTTTGGAAAAGTAAACGATACATGAGATTTTCGATCATTGCAGTGAAGGCTGTAGGAGGTGTATCTTTCATAAACACTCCCCGAGACACAAGCTCCAGCTGCAGCAGACGTCCTGTGGAACTTCTGTCTACGTCTAGTTCCTGTTTGGATTAACAAGAAGGACATGATCAGATTTACGACCTGAAGAGAACTATGAGCCCCAGTAATTATAAACAATAGAAACAATAGGAAATAAAATATTAGAACAGTTACTCTTTAAAGACTATTATCTGAACATAATTTATAAATATTACAATGATTCTAATCAAACACATTTACTGCCATATTACTTTCAAACTTTTAATAAAGATTTATGTTTTATTTAAGATTAGAGACCTCAAACATTTCACGTTTATCCAAATGTCACTTTAAAACTCTTTAAAAACACAAAGAAAAGGTTATGATTTATATTAAAGTAAGATAATATTTGTAAAAGTAATAAAGTCTAAATCTGACTCACATCAAGAATAAACACAATCAGTAAAAAAAATAATGAAGCATGTTTTTCAACGTCACAAAAATAAAAGCATATTAATAATTCAAAGTCAAAAGGTGAATATTTAGGAACAATATGAAGTAATTTAACAGAAAAATATTAATCTGTGTCCCACACTTCTTTGGGCGTCTCAGTTTAAAAAGTCCTATGTTTGGAAAAACCAGGCTTTAAATGCCTCACTTTTATTGTTTACAGGTAAATCCTGGAAATAATGCCTTCAATTGGTTTAAACTTGATAAACTCTTTCTATTTTCATTTTCACATCTCATTTTAATAAACAGCCTTCAGTGTGGGTCAGGACGCCTCCTCTGTCGCCCCCTGGTGGCCTAAAAACACACGACAGAAAACATCCTCTGTTCAGAAAACCAGAACAAACCAAGAATAAAACAAGCACCAAACAAAACCAAATCATACAACAAACTGAGCACAGGTGAGAGCAACACAGGTGAGAGCAACACAGGCGAGAGAAACACAGGTGAGAGCGACACAGGTGAGAGAAACACAGGTGAGAGAAACACAGGTGAGAGAAACACAGGTGAGAGAGACACAGGTGAGAGCAACACAGGTGAGAGCGACACAGGTGAGAGCGACACAGGCGAGAGCCACACAGGTGAGAGCGACACAGGTGAGAGCCACACAGGTGAGAGGAACACAGGTGAGAAGGACACAGGCGAGAGACACACAGGCGAGAGACACAGGTGAGAGAAACACAGGTGAGAGAAACACAGGCGAGAGAAACACAGGTGAGAGCGACACAGGTGAGAGAAACACAGGTGAGAGAAACACAGGTGAGAGCGACACAGGTGAGAGAAACACAGGTGAGAGAGACACAGGCGAGAGAAACACAGGTGAGAGAAACACAGGTGAGAGCGACACAGGTGAGAGCGACACAGGTGAGAGAAACACAGGTGAGAGAAACACAGGCGAGAGCGAACACAGGTGAGAACGAACACAGGTGAGAACGACACAGACGAGACAAACACAGGTGAGAGAAACACAGGTGAGAGAGAAACACAGGTGAGAACAACAGGTGAGAGCGAACACAGGTGAGAGAAACACAGATGAGAGAAACACAGGTGAGAGCGACACAGGTGAGAGCGACACAGGTGAGAGAGAACACAGGTGAGAGAAACACAGGTGAGAACAACAGGTGAGAGCGACACAGGCGAGAGCAACAGGTGAGAACAACAGGTGAGAGAAACACAGGTGAGAGCTACACACAGGAGAGAGAGACACAGGTGAGAGAAACAGGTGAAAACAAACACAGGTGAGAACGAACACAGGTGAGAACGAACACAGGTGAGAGAAACACATGTGAGAGCGAAACAGGTGAGTGACACAGGTGAGAGCGAACACAGGCGAGAGAGACACAGGTGAGAGAGACACAGGTGAGAGAGACACAGGTGAGAGAGACACAAGTGAGAGACACACAGGTGAGAGAAACACAGGTGAGAGAGACACAGGTGAGAGAAACACAGGTGAGAGCGAACACAGGTGAGAGAAACACAGGTGAGAGCGACACAGGTGAGAGCGACAGGTGAGAGAAACACAGGCGAGAGCAACAGGTGAGATCAAACACAGGTGAGAGAAACACAGGTGAGAGCAACAGGTGAGAGAGACACAGGCGAGAGAGACACAGGCGAGAGAGACACAGGTGAGAGCGACACAGGTGAGAGCGACACAGGCGAGAGAGACACAGGTGAGAGCAACAGGTGAGAGAAACACAGGCGAGAGAGACACAGGTGAGAGCGAACACAGGTGAGAGTGAACACAGGTGAGAGTGAACACAGGTGAGAGAAACACAGGTGAGAGAGAAACACAGGTGAGAGAGAAACACAGGTGAGAACAACAGGTGAGAGCGAACACAGGTGAGAGAAACACAGATGAGAGAAACACAGGTGAGAGCGACACAGGTGAGAGCGACACAGGTGAGAGAGAACACAGGTGAGAGAAACACAGGTGAGAACAACAGGTGAGAGCGACACAGGCGAGAGCAACAGGTGAGAACAACAGGTGAGAGAAACACAGGTGAGAGCTACACACAGGAGAGAGAGACACAGGTGAGAGAAACAGGTGAAAACAAACACAGGTGAGAACGAACACAGGTGAGAACGAACACAGGTGAGAGAAACACATGTGAGAGCGAAACAGGTGAGTGACACAGGTGAGAGCGAACACAGGCGAGAGAGACACAGGTGAGAGAGACACAGGTGAGAGAGACACAAGTGAGAGACACACAGGCGAGAGCGACACAGCTGAGAGTAAACACAGGTGAGAGAAACACAGGTGAGAGACACACACAGGTGAGAGACACACACAGGTGAGAGCAACACAGGTGAGAGCGAGCACAGGTGAGAGCCACACAGTCAAGAGCGAACACAGGCGAGAGCGACACAGGCGAGAGCAACAGGTGAGAGAGACACAGGCGAGAGCAACAGGTGAGATCAAACACAGGTGAGAGAAACACAGGTGAGAGCAACAGGTGAGAGAGACACAGGCGAGAGAGACACAGGCGAGAGAGACACAGGTGAGAGCGACACAGGTAAGAGCGACACAGGCGAGAGAGACACAGGTGAGAGCAACAGGTGAGAGAAACACAGGCGAGAGAGACACAGGTGAGAGCGACACAGGTGAGAGCAACAGATGAGAGAAACACAGGTGAGAGCGACACAGGTGAGAGCGACACAGGTGAGAGCGACACAGGTGAGAGAGACACAGGTGAGAGCGACACAGGCGAGAGAGACACAGGCGAGAGAGACACAGGTGAGAGCAACAGGTGAGAGAAACACAGGCGAGAGAGACACAGGCGAGAGCAACAGATGAGAGAGACACAGGTGAGAGCGACACAGGTGAGAGCGACACAGGTGAGAGCGACACAGGTGAGAGCGACACAGGTGAGAGAGACACAGGTGAGAGTGACACAGGTCAGAGCAAACACAGGTGAGAGCGACACAGGTGAGAGAAACACAGGTGAGAACGAACACAGGTGAGAACGAACACAGGTGAGAACGACACAGGTGAGAGAGACACAGGTGAGAGAGACACAGGCGAGAGAGACACAGGTGAGAACGACACAGGTGAGAGAAACACAGGTGAGAGCCACACAGGTGAGAGAGACACAGGTGAGAACGACACAGGTGAGAGAAACACAGGTGAGAGAGACACAGGCGAGAGAGACACAGGCGAGAGAGACACAGGTGAGAGCAACACAGGTGAGAGAAACACAGGTGAGAGCCACACAGGTGAGAGAAACACAGGTGAGAGCCACACAGGTGAGAGCGAACACAGGAGAGAGAAACACAGGTGAGAGAAACACAGGTGAGAGCCACACAGGTGAAAGAGACACAGGTGAGAGAGACACAGGTGAGAGCAACAGGTGAGAGCGAAACACAGGTGAGAGCAACACAGGTGAGAGCGACACAGGTGAGAGCGACACAGGTGAGAACAACAGGTGAGAGAAACACAGGTGAGAGCGAAACACAGGTGAGAGAAACACAGGTGAGAGAAACACAGGTGAGAGAAACACAGGTGAGAGCGAAACACAGGTGAGAGAAACACAGGTGAGAGAAACACAGGTGAGAGAAACACAGGTGAGAGAAACACAGGTGAGAGAGACACAGGTGAGAGAGAAACACAGGTGAGAGCGACACAGGTGAGAGCGACACAGGTGAGAGCAACAGGTGAGAGCGAAACACAGGTGAGAGAAACACAGGTGAGAGCGACACAGGTGAGAGCGACACAGGTGAGAGCGACACAGGCGAGAGAGACACAGGTGAGAGCGACACAGGTGAGAGCGACACAGGTGAGAGCGACACAGGTGAGAGCGACACAGGTGAGAGTGACACAAGTGAGAGCGACACAGGTGAGAGCGACACAGGCGAGAGCCACACAGGTGAGAGCGACACAGGTGAGAGCGACACAGGTGAGAGTGACACAAGTGAGATCAAACACAGGTGAGAGAGTGTTAGAGTTTTTCAGCAAGAAAAGTTGTCAAATTGTATATGACTAAAACAAGGCACAAGATTGTAACCAAAGGCCAACAAGCCTTTGTTAAGAAAGGGTCATTTTGTGTGTGTGTGTAATCAATAACAGAAAGTGCTTTAAAGTTAACTCCTAAAATGTACTGGTTTTTGTAATTAACTGCCAAAACCCACCCTGTGAGGTTGGGGGAGGCAGACTGTGTGTGAGTTTCAATAAAAGGCAGGGGGGAACAATTGGCCAGTCGGGAGATTCTGTAGTGAGCAGGTCACTACAGAGATGAAACAAGGCAGTTTCATATAAAAAGTTCTCCCCATGCATGTTAAAACTTAAGGATGTGTCTGACATTATTTAATTCACAATTGGTTGAAGGTTGATCTCTAGAGAAATCTGATTGTCTCTACACTGTTTTGTGTATTGATTCCTTGACAGAGAAACACAGGTGAGATCAAACACAGGTGACAGAAACACAGGTGAGATCAAACACAGGTGAGAGAAACACAGGTGAGATCAAACACAGGTGAGATCAAACACAGGTGAGAGAAACACAGGCGAGAGAAACACAAATGAGAACAGTACCTGACAGTAGAAGTAGAGGGCAGGGATGTATATGAGCTTCAACAGGAGGATGATTAGAACTCTTATGATCAGGTCTGAGACAGAGGCTGTAACACATCAACACCATCAGATGGAGACAGACATGAGGCCTGTTCAAACCAAGCGTCTCAGATGGAACCTCCTAAACGGTCCCTGCGTAAGGGCGCCGCCATACGTCAAAATACATCGGAATACGGCAATATACCACCGTCCACCAGAGGGCAGGCTCCAAAAGCGGAAATATAAGGAGAAACCCAATGGCGACTTTACGGGTGTAAAAAACATGTTTACAGCCTGGTACAAAAGATGGCTCCTGTCTCTAGAGCTAAGTTTTTACCATGTGACAACTCTGGGGGGTGTGATTTTTTGATTATTACGTCAGTTTATGCTATCTGAAAAGTTTAGTTTTGTGCATAATTGTGGGTGTGGTTATCTTGACTCGCATGTGTCAATCACCGAGCCTCGCGCACGTCGTGTGGCTAGCTGGCTAACAAGTGGCTAGTTAGCTCCTCCGTGATACTTGCTGGCTTGGCGCATGTTAGGATCAGTGTGTCAGGCTTCTGTACTTTACCGTCGGCTGTTCTCTGAGTATTTAAGAAGAAAGTTGTGTAAATGGCTTGCTGTGCTGTTGGCTGTACTAACAGACCCCCCAAGAAGTGTGGTCTTCAGGTTTTCGGTGAGTAATACTATTTTCTTGGTTTTATGGATGGTTTTGAGGGCTCTTACACGGCTAAATATATAGCATTACTTAGCTATTTGGCCGAGCTAATAACGAGTACGGTAATTTAGAATTCGATGTTAATTATAATACTATTAAGGTAGAATTTTAATTTTATTTTTACTGACTTTGCTTTATGCTTTAAAAAAAGATCCAGATATACAATATATCAAGGCTCAAAACACTATTTGCGTAATCTAACATGGTTATTAAAGAAGTTTAACAGCAAAACAATATATTTATTCAATTCAGCTGTAATATTTTTTAAGTGATCGGATTAAGCATGTTATGGCTTTGACATTTAACGTGCAAATGAGCGCTACGTGATATAACTGTATTATTCACCGGTGCTCTACACAATGACTGTAGAAAATAGCTCCGGTAGCTACCGTCAATGCTCTGAAGCCCACCGCTAATCACTTTTGAAAATAACGTGCTATCATTATGTGTTAAGATAATGTAAGATTATCTCGCAAAAAGTTATTAACTTTGTCTATGAAATCGTTATTGCACATAAGATTGTGCTAGCGTTATGTGTATTAGCTCCGTTTAGGACGTGTCTGGGAGCTCTGTGTCTCTTATATTGAACTGCCTTCAGAGTGTGTTATAAAGTATGACAACTGTACCTAGAACCTAGTGCTGTTCAATACATCTAAGTTATAAACTACTATTTTAATATTTATAAATCTGAAATAGAAATTATTAGAAGCTTATGACCATGATCTTATGTGAAGCCTGTTGTTATCTACCCTAACCCAGCCCTGCAATTGTTATTGTAACACTATATGTACTGTACTAGTTTGGTAACCTTTTAAGGTTATAATAGCACCTAATGTGTTTCTGTATGTTTTAAGTTTTCCTCTAGGTGATCCACACAGACTGGACCAGTGGGTGTTGAAGATGAGGAGACAGAACTTGACTCCTACCTCTTCCAGGCGGTTGTGCAGTCAACACTTTGAGAGGGATAGCTTCTGCACTGATTTGAGGGTACCTAAAACTTTATGTGTCATCTTTATTACAAGGACAGTACATAGTGACCAACAGCACAACTGTATAATATGCCAGAGTAACATTAGTCCACATGGGTTATTGTAGAACTGCACAGTGAGTCACAAGCAATCAGCAGCTTTATCAGAAACATCATTAATAACATTCAGGCCATTAGGAGCACAAATAAAAACGCTGTCAATATTAAAAGGACAAATAGACAACATGCATTAATAATAATAATATTATATTTTATTTATAACGCACTTTTCTGGACACTCAATGTCGCCTTATACTAATAGTAAAAACACAATAGCACATTATTATTATTATTATTATTGCATCAATTTTATATAGTGCATTTCTGGGGACGCAAAGGCGCTTTACATATCAATTACACATAATTGAAATACTCAAGGACAACAATTAAAAGCAACAAATAAAAACTTATTTGTTGATGACAGAACAGTGCAGTTATATTGGGAGTGAGTAGGCCAGTCTGAATAGATGTGTTTTGAATTAGTCATTAGTTACACTACAGACATCTTATTAAGCAAAGAGAAACAGAAGTTGTTAAAACAGCAGGGCAGAGGGTTTTAATACTGACAAGTCAGATCTGAAGAGACACATTTTTAAAAGAGAGTAAAATAATCCACTTAAATTCATTTCTCTGATGGTAGTTGGAATAATATCCCATTACCAATTTGTTAGTATTTTTCTATTGAGATGCACTCTTTTTATACTTGTTGTTTGCTCACTTTGCACACTACATTGCACATAGATTAGGACACCTACTCTCTCACCTGCTGTCAAGTTGACTGTGGACACAACTCGTTGCTGACATTGTGATAACATTGTGTTGTGTACCAGTCGTGGTGAGTGGGCTTTCAACCAAGACAGGCCAACTTGAATTAGTTTTGTGTGATTTTTATTTGAGTTTTTCTGACTTTCCACAGGGTCCCGTCCTGCAGCAGTTATTTTATCGGACATCATCTTAGAAAAAATCTGGACCTTATCTGTTTAACTGAAACTTGGCATAAAGAATCTGACGGTCTTCTCTTTAATGAACTGACTCCTGCTGGCTATGGTTTATTTGAACTCTCGCGTTCTTCTGGTAGAGGTGGGGAATCATGGTGCTACACAGTCAACAGCTCAACATGTGTCCCGTGTCTGTCCCCAAAACAGACTCTTTTGAATGTCTTGCTCTAAGTGTTTCTGCTCCACTCTCTACTGTAGTGGCTACAGTCTACAGGCCTCCAAAGACACATAAAGACTTCTTATCTGAATTCTCAGATATGTTATCTTTTATGTCTCAGGTTTGAAAAATTCTTCTCCTGGGTGATTTCAACATCCATGTGGACACAAAAGACTCCACAACAACAAAAGACTTTATGTCCATACTGGAGTGCTTTGAACTTGACCAGCTTGTGGACTGTCCTACACATGTCAAAGGCCACACTTTAGACCTTGTAATCGCCAATGGCTCATTTGTGACTCAGTTCACGTGCCAAGTTTAGAAAACCTTCTGTCAATCCTTTGGTGCTTCTCTCAGGCTTCCACTCACAAACCAATCGACAAACCGAGCAGAGCTCACCTGAACAGGTGAGGACAGAGAGGAAGGATGAATCATCTGAGAACACACACTCTCTCAGTGAAGATGTGGACTGGACACAGGAGGAGATCATAAACCAAACAGAACGAACAGAAACTCTTCTCTCTTCAACAGAAATCACAGAACCACAGTCCAATCGACGACAGAAAGAAGCTCCTGTCTTCAGGTCCCAGTAAAATTTGTTCATTCTCACATCTCTCCATTGGTCCAGGTGTTTCACCTGCAGGTCTCCATCACAGCGACTGGCTCCGCCCACCAGCCTGACATCATCAGGGTCTGACACAGAAAGAGAGCAGTGGATAAAAGAGCAGAGAGAGTGGAGCAGAACAGAGGAGGAGCCATTAAAGTCAGTCAGGATCAGTTTAAACCTGTATAAAGCAGCTCAGACTGTGTGTTAGGGAAAATATAGATTTCCTTTAGTTATTCCTGTTTACTCTTAGTCCAGCTCAGGTCATGTCCTTCATGTTAATCCAAACATAGACAGAACTAACCACGGACTACATCCTGCACCTGGAACTTGTCCTGTTTTATATCGACCGGATTGACCTTTGGAAGCAAACCTTGTCCTGTTCCATTGTTACATGTGTGTGTTCTGTTTCATTCTTGAAAGAATTAAACCTGAACATTCATTCTAAATTGTTTAACGTGCGATCTGTCAATAACAAAGCAGTTATTTTATCGGACATCATCTTAGAAAAAAATCTGGACCTTATCTGTTTAACTGAAACTTGGCATAAAGAATCTGACGGTCTTCTCTTTAATGAACTGACTCCTGCTGGCTATGGTTTATTTGAACTCTCGCGTTCTTCTGGTAGAGGTGGGGGAATCATGGTGCTACACAGTCAACAGCTCAACATGTGTCCCGTGTCTGTCCCCAAAACAGACTCTTTTGAATGTCTTGCTCTAAGTGTTTCTGCTCCACTCTCTACTGTAGTGGCTACAGTCTACAGGCCTCCAAAGACACATAAAGACTTCTTATCTGAATTCTCAGATATGTTATCTTTTTTATGTCTCAGGTTTGAAAAATTCTTCTCCTGGGTGATTTCAACATCCATGTGGACACAAAAGACTCCACAACAACAAAAGACTTTATGTCCATACTGGAGTGCTTTGAACTTGACCAGCTTGTGGACTGTCCTACACATGTCAAAGGCCACACTTTAGACCTTGTAATCGCCAATGGCTCATTTGTGACTCAGTTCACGTGCCAAGTTTAGAAAACCTTCTGTCAATCCTTTGGTGCTTCTCTCAGGCTTCCACTCACAAACAATTGGACAAACCGAGAGAGCAAACCAAGATCTGGAGTCAGCTCTTCGTTGCAACACAGCCTCCAACTCCACCACATGGAGCACTTACCTGCCGTGGGTAGAATAAGCCCACAACCTCTTGGTCTCCTCCGCAACTGGTCTATCCCCTTCAAAGCATCCATGGGTTACCAACCCAACCTTGTTTCACAAACAGGAACGAGCTCGCATTTCCATCAGTCCAACACCACCTTCAGCGTCTGGAAGAGGACTTGCACTGCACTCATGAAGACTGGTGTCCAAACAGAGTCATGGGCTGACAAGCATCGTACTCCTTCACCTCAGCACGACGAAGGTTAGTCAGTCTGGTTATCTGCCAAAAATATCCTCTAAAGACTCACACAGATCTTCTCCTCACTTGAACTCATGTTTCTGGATTTTTACCTTCTACTTCGGGTATTTTAATAAACATTTTGAACTGCCATTTGGTCTAGGTCTGCCATTTTGGTCCAACAGTTTTTCCGTTCATTACAACAGAGACATTTTGATTGAAACATGTAAAACACACTTCACTGGGAGAACAAGGAACTATTAAATGAAAAAGTGTTTTTCAACGTTGTTAATGAGGGGCGAGCACAGGCACACACAGGAAAGATGAACCGCACTGTTCTGCAGTTCTCCTGCACTGCAGGAGGCCCATTGTTCTGTTCCTGATTGTAGCTGAGCCCTGAGCCTCTCGTTTGTGGATCAATAAAGTTTATCTTCGTCTGATTCCAACAGACGAGACACAATAATTAATGTAGTTAGAGTCCACTAGAGGTAGTTTATTGATTAGCATCTCAATTATTATTCTCACATGTCACAGAGCTGTTCCAGGATCAGTTTTATTTGTTTAATGTTTGAAAGACTTTATTTTTTAAAGAAAAGACAGAGGAGAGCAGAGCTCACCTGAACAGGTGAGGTCTACAGCTTTTCCAGATGAGCAGGTGTTTCCTGAGCTGGACCTGGTACAGTCCATCAGAGCAGACTCATGGCCCTCACACTGGAACGTCTGTCCTAGAGGAGCCCCCTCTCCATAGAGCGCCCCTGGAGGACAGAAGGAGCCCCACAGCCCAGCTCCTGCAGACCACCTCTGCATCCTGCAGGTCAAAGTCCTCTTCACAGACTGAGGTCCAGGACTGGTCCCAGTGGACCTCCAGTGATCCTGAGCACAGACTGGGCCCCTGGAGCCTCACAGAGTCTGTGGACACAGAGAGAGACTGAATAAAGACAGACACAGACAGAGGCTGAATAAAGACAGACACAGAGTCTGTGGACTTATTTTATTTGGTCCCTGTTGGGTCGGATTACTAGAGAAACCAACCTAAGACAGACCACAGACAGATATGGTCTAAATGTCTGTTGGGGATCCTTTAGTTAAATTACCGTTTGCTCCCAGTCCTGTTCAGGTCATGTCAGGACAACATCATCTGCAAAAAGCAGAGATGAAATCCTGTGGTCCCCAAACCAGACTCCCTCCGGCCCCTGGCTGTGCCTAGAAATCCTGTCCATAAAAATAATGAACAGGACCGGTGACAAAGGGCAGCCCTGTCGGAGTCCAACATTCACCGGGAACAGGTCTGACTTACTGCCGGCAATGAACCAAGCTCATGCTCAGGTCGTACAGGACCGGACAGCCCTTAGCAAAGGGCCCCGGACCCCATACTCCCAGGACACCCCCCACAGGGCACCACGAGGGACACAGTCGAATGTCTTCTCCAGATCCACAAAACACATGTGGACTGGTTGGGCAAACTCCCAAAAACCCTCCAGCCCCTGGAGAGGGTATAGAGCTGGTCCAGTGTTCCACGACCGGGACGAAAACCGCATTGTTCCTCCTGGATCTGAGGTTCGACTATCGGCCCACATTCTCCTCTCCAGTACCTGGCATAGACTTTCTCGGGGAGGCTGAGGAGTGTGATCCCTCTGTAGTTGGAACACACCCTCTGGTCCCCTTCTTAAAAAGAGGGACCACCACCCCGGTCTGCCAGTCCAGAGGTACTGTCCCCAAACGCCACGCAATGTTGCAGAGGCGTGTCAGCCAAGACAGCCCCACAACATCCAGAGACTTGAGGTACTCAGGGCGTATCTCATCCACCCCCGGTGCCTTGCCACCGAGGAGCTTCCCAACTACCTCAGCGACTTCAGCCTGAGTGATGGACGAGTCCACCTCCGAGCCCTCGGCCTCTGCTTCCTCAGTGGAAGATGTGACGGTGGGAATGAGGAAATCCTCGAAGTATTCCTTCCACCGTCCAACAATATCCCCAGTTGAGGTCAGCAGATTCCCACCTCCACTGTAAACAGTGTTGGCAGGGCACTGCTTCCCCCTCCTGAGGCGCCGGACGGTTTGCCAGAATTTCTTTGAGGCCGACCGATAGTCCTTTTCCATGGCCTCACCGAACTCCTCCCAGACCCGAGTCTTAGCCTCCACAACCACCTGGGCTGAAGCCCGCTTGGCCTGCCGGTACCTATCAGCCTCCTCAGGAGTCCCACGAGCCAACCAGGCTTGATAGGTCTCCTTCAGCTTGACGCCATCCCTTACTTCCGGTGTCCACCACCGGGTTCGGGGGTTGCCGCCACGACAGGCACCGGAGACTTTACAGCCACAGCTTCGAGTGGCTGCGTCGACAATGGAGGTGGAGAACATGGTCCACTTGGACTCAATGTCTCCAGTCTCCCTCGGGATCTGGTCGAAGCTCTGCCGGAGGTGGGCGTTAAAGATCCTTCTGACAGGGGGCTCTGCTAAACGTTCCCAACAGACCCTCACAGTACGTTTGTGTCTGCCGAGTCTGTCCAGGTTTATCCCCACCATCGGATCCAACTCACCACCAGGTGGTGATCACTTGACAGCTCCGCCTCTCTTCACCCGAGTGTCCAAGGCATACGGTCGGAGGTCAGATGAAACAACTACAAAGTCGATCATCGACCTCCGGCCTAGGGTGTCCTGGTGCCACGTGCACTGATGGACACCCTTATGCTTGAACATGGTGTTTGTTATGAACATGTTTCTAGCACAGAAGTCCAATAAGAGAACACCACTCAGGTTAAGATCCGGGGGGCCGTTCCTCCCAATCACACCCCTCCAGGTGTCACTGTCGCTGCCCACGTGAGCGTTGAAGTCCCCCAGTAGAACAACAGAGTCCCCGGTCGGAGCACTTACCAGCACCCCTCCCAGAGACTCCAAAAAGGGCGAGTACTCTGCACTGCCATTTGGCCCGTAAACACAATCAACAGCCTCTCTCCCACCCAACAGGATTTGGGTTCCTAAGCCCAAGCTGTGCGTGGAGGTGAGCCCGACTATTTCTAGTCGGTATCGCTCAACCTCCCGCACAAGCTCAGGCTCCTTCCCCCCAGCATGGTTATATTCCATGTCCCTAGAGCCAGATTCTGTGTCCGGGGATTCGGTCGTCGAGGCCTCCGCTTTGACTGCTGCCCAATCCACTTTGCACCGGCCCCTTACGGTTCCTCCTGCAGGTGGTGGGCCCACGGGAGAATCTCTTATTGATCTGAACTAAAAATTATTTTAACATTTGGTGCCATGACCGCTTTCTTCGTCCGGAGTGTGGACCTGACGTTACGGGAAATGCACAAAGAATTAACGGAGTTAAAACGGATCATATTTGTGGATGACAGACTAAACAGTTCCAGCTGTAATCCATCGTCTCTCATTGATCTGAACTAAAATGGTTTTGTTTAAAGAAATGAAGGCAGTAAAAGCTGCTGTTCCGTGTTCCTGCACATGTTCCTCTGTTGTGTCAGGCCTCACTGGAGCTGAGACAAAGGACAGAGGAAAGCTGTGGTTTAGTGTGAGCTGTGTCCTTTTCACGTCTCTGTTGAGGACACGTTTGAGTCAAAAACACAAACACGTCTTGTATTGATTGATCGGCAGCAGAAAGGTGTGTTCAAAGTCTGTATTATTGTAATAATGATCGTTCTCTAAATTCAATAAACTGTATGTTATTACTGTCATAATGGCTCTCGTATGAGACTCGGACACATAAACCAAGGGCAGCAGTGGCTCAGTGCAACATTTCTTTATTATAAATCTGAGCAGAAACACTGTATAAAAGGTGCTCTGTTTGGTTGGGCTGGTCCTGCTGTGGCCCGTTCTCTATTACATCCAGACAAAGCCCTGGCAGACGAGTTCAACCATCTGGAGAACTTTCTGGTCCTCCTCCTGCGACAGCAGCTGAGCCCCCCTCAGTCTGTCCTCCTCACTGACAGCTCCAGCTCCTGCTCTCCTCCTTCTTCAGTCACTGTCAGAGCTCTCCTCCACAGGAGCCTGAAACTGTCCTGAGCTGGAGTCCTGAGAAGAGAACAATACAAATAACTCTATATCTGTGTTGTGTTGACTTAAACTTCATGTTGGAGGTTTTCTGAATGACTCCAACAGTGAAATAAACAATGATAAACTGAAATGATACAGCGAGGTCACATTTATGTTGTCTCAACCTAATGCAGCTCCAGTTTAGTTCCGTTCTGCTCAGATTCTTTTGTCTCCAGTGAATAAGAGCTCAGTGAGTGACTTTTACTGTGGAGCTTGTCCCTGATGTGTTCCACAAGGTTTAGGAGCAGTGCAGCTGTTTAGAGTGGACCATATACAAATGAAATGCTCCAACATTTGTGCAAAGACTGGTCCAAATAAGAGTAATAGTAACAGATGAACAGTATCCTGTCTGATAGAAGTTCAGTGACTGTAGCCGTTATCCTGCTGAGACTCCTGTGAACACTGCAGGGCTCGCTGAAAGCTGCTGCACTTATTGAAGGAGCTGCTGTTAGTTCTTTTGACAGACGTTACAGCCGCTACGTGAACGGAGGCTTTGGATTGTCCAGTGAGACGAGGCTGGGTCAGAAGTTTCATTTCCTGGTTCCTGCACTCACTGAGGCTGATGCTTAAAGCAAACAAAGCTGTCTAACTAGACTGTATGTTACAAACAGCTTCAATAACTCAGCTCACGTTCTTCTGACACTTATTTCTCCAACTTTAACGCTTTAACGGACCTCCATAAGAGAAATGTGTCTTTTACATTCTAAATGTTGCTCTGTTTTGAACTGAATGATTGTAAATGAAATATTCATCTTTAAAGAGAATTAATGATTGGTTTACTGGTAAACTTAGAACTAGATGTTTTGACTCATTCACACATTCTGACGGTTTTCAGGTCAGGTTTTTTTGGGATTGGAACCCACGGCGAGCTGAAGGACAAACTTTATTTAATTTATTTTTTGTGACTGATCCTGAAACAAAGGTTTGTTAAATACAGATAATTATTTTTTTCACGTCTAATGAGCTTTAAAGAACTTTGAACTGGACGGTTACACCACATCTACATTTTTAATTTGACCTTTTCCCTAAAATAATTGATAATATTCTGATTCAAACTGGTTTTCTATTTCATTTTCATGTTTCACAGCCACAAGCTCCATTAGAACCTTATCGCCTGAATACAGTGGATGCAATAGTGCTCAACTGTAATAAGATAAATAATACCCAGGTGTTACACAATCGATAATATCTCATGCAGCGTTAGCTCTAAGGCTGTATTGTGTTGAACAACGCTTTCTAAAACATGCCATTGTCAAACATTTGTTGCTCTCTTATCTCCAGGTCTCAGGAGTTTTACTGCTGTGTCAGCGCGAGACTCAAATATACTTTACTCTCAAATAAACTTTGTCAAACAACAAATACAGAAGTGTAACTTTTCTTACCTCCTCTGTAAACATGATGCCAGTAAATCTCCAAGTCCTGTGAACGTGTGTCTGATGCTCCGTCGGTATGCGTGCAGGCGCGCTCCAGCGAGGCGAGCAGGACACTGACTGCAGTTCCTCTAACGGCCACTGGTGTCACTAACGGTTAGGTTTTTCAGAAAGTTACGTAACGCCACTTTAAAGACAAATCTTCAAAGACATGTCTGTGCAGGTGAACTGCTGAATCTAAATGTCCCCTGTCTTTAAGTGTTAGCCCTGCGACTAACTGTCCAGTGTCCAGAGTGAACCCCGCCTCAGGCCCAAAGCTGCTGGGACAGGCTCCAGCCCCCCCACAGCCAACGGGAATAAGTGATGAAGATGAAGGAATGAAGAGAACATTTTTAAATCAAAATGACTCTGACTCAAAGTGAAGCCACAGTGTCATCAGTGTTACCTGAACAGGTGAGGACAGAGAGGAAGGATGAATCATCTGAGTCCACACACTCTCTCAGTGAAGATGTGGACTGGACACAGGAGGAGCTCATCAACCAAACAGAACGACCAGGAACCCTTCTCTCTTCAACAGAAATCACAGAACCACAGTCCAATCGACGACAGAAAGAAGCTCCTGTTTTCAGGTTCCAGTCAGACTTCAGGTCCCAGTGAAATATGTTCATTCCCACATCTCTCCATTGGTCCAGGTGTTTCACCTGCAGGGCTCCATCACAGCGACTGGCTCCGCCCACCAGCCTGACATCCTCAGGGTCTGACACAGAAAGAGAGCAGTGGATAAAAGAGCAGAGAGAGTGGAGCAGAACAGAGGAGGAGCCATTAAAGTCAGTCAGGATCAGTTTAAACCTGTATAAAGCAGCTCAGACTGTGACTGGAGGAACTCAACACAGGAAGGTCAATGGCAGCAGCTTCAGACCAGGCTTTGTCTTTCAGAACAATTAGAAAGCTTTGCAGAGGAATAATGTGGAATAAACTTGTATATGTCACACAGTAGGTCGGAGCAGATGGTGTAGTGGCCTTTTGTCCAACAAACAACCAAAGCAAACTTTAATTTCAAAAGTCACTGAGGCACTGAAGCGTCCTCTGTTCCTCAGAGAAAAGAGTTCATGGTCCAGTCCAGGATTTGTAGCTTTTCTCAAGTTTTATTTATCGTTTTTAGATTGAAACATTCAAAGAAATATACTGTCTGCTACAGCCCTACTACTACAAAAACACCTGCATTTACAGGTGTCACCTGCTTCCTGTGCCTTCAAAATACAAGCACAGAACATAACTCAAATATAAATGCTACTAATCAAATGCTTAACAAAACTAAAATATTAAATGTAATTAAAAGGACACTTAAATAAAGAAAACACTAGAAATAGCTCCAACAGATGGAGTAGGCTTTATTACAAGGCCTCATATGTTGGCCATGTATATTATAAAGTATAAATTAATCCATATAAATGTATAAATTGTGAGTATTTCATCAGTGCTTCTCGTGTACGTGGCTCTGAAACACACTAAACTGATTCAAAGCCTTGACTCTACAGACGTCTGCAGGTCGACTAGTGTCACGTTAGCTACACTATTTCTACTTCACAAGCCACAGCTTTACAAAGTGTTGCTATACGTCTGAGCCGTCACATTGGAACGAAGCAAACAGCCGGGGAGGCTGAGGAGTGTGATCCCTCTGTAGTTGGAACACACCCTCCTGTCCCCCTTCTTGAAAAGAGGGACCACCACCCCGGTCTGCCAGTCCAGAGGTACTGTCCCCAAACGCCACGCGATGTTGCAGAGGCGTGTCAGCCAAGACAGCCCTACAACATCCAGAGACTTGAGGTACTCAGGGCGTATCTCATCCACCCCCGGTGCCTTGCCACCGAGGAGCTTCCCAACTACCTCAGTGACTTCAGTTCGAGTGATGGACGAGTCCACCTCTGAGCCCTCGGCCTCTGCTTCCTCAGTGGAAGATGTGACGGTGGGGTTGAGGAGATCCTCGAAGTATTCCTTCCACCGT
This sequence comes from Neodontobutis hainanensis, assembly GCA_024349245.1. NCBI lineage: Eukaryota > Metazoa > Chordata > Actinopteri > Gobiiformes > Odontobutidae > Neodontobutis > Neodontobutis hainanensis. The sequence continues at coordinate 39,607 of JALDNG010001980.1, read as the reverse complement.
CCAACAATATCCCCAGTTGAGGTCAGCAGATTCCCACCTCCACTGTAAACAGTGTTGGCAGGGCACTGCTTCCCCCTCCTGAGGCGCCGGACGGTTTGCCAGAATTTCTTTGAGGCCGACCGATAGTCCTTTTCCATGGCCTCACCGAACTCCTCCCAGACCCGAGTTTTAGCCTCCACAACCACCTGGGCTGCAGCCCGCTTGGCCTGCCGGTACCTATCAGCCTCCTCAGGAGTCCCACGAGCCAACCAGGCTTGATAGGTCTCCTTCAGCTTGACGCCATCCCTTACTTCCGGCGTCCACCACCGGGTTCGGGGTTGCCGCCACGACAGGCACCGGAGACTTTACAGCCACAGCTTCGGTGGCTGCGTCGACAATGGAGGTGGAGAACATGGTCCACTTGGACTCAATGTCTCCAGTCTCCTCGGGATCTGGTCGAAGCTCTGCCGGAGGTGGGCGTTAAAGATCCTTCTGACAGGGGCTCTGCTAAACGCTCCCAACAGACCCTCACAGTACGCTTGTGTCTGCCGAGTCTGTCCAGGTTTATCCCCGCCATCGGATCCAACTCACCACCAGGTGGTGATCACTTGACAGCTCCGCCTCTCTTCACCCGAGTGTCCAAGGCATACGGTCGGAGGTCAGATGAAACAACTACAAAGTCGATCATCGACCTACGGCCAAGGGTGTCCTGGTGCCACGTGCACTGATGGACACCCTTATGCTTGAACATGGTGTTCGTTATGGACAAACTGTTTCTAGCACAGAAGTCCAATAAGAGAACACCACTCGGGTTCAGATTAGGGGGGCCGTTCCTCCCAATCACGCCCCTCCAGGTGTCACTGTCGCTGCCCACGTGAGCGTTGAAGTCCCCCAGTAGAACAACAGAGTCCCCGGTCGGAGCACTTTCCAGCACCCCTCCCAGAGACTCCAAAAAGGGCGAGTACTCTGCACTGCCATTTGGCCCGTAAGCACAATCAACAGTGAGAGACCTATCCCCGACCCGAAGGCTCAGGGAAGCGACCCTCGCTCACCGGGGTGAACTCCAATACATGGCGGCTCAGCCGGGGGCAATGAGCAAGTCCACACCGGCCCCGCTGCCTCTCACCGCAGACAACTCCAGAATAGTGGAGAGTCCAGCCTCTCTTGAGGAGTTGGGTTCCAGAGCCCAAGCTGTGCGTGGAGGTGAGCCCGACTATCTCTAGTCGGTATCTCTCAACCTCCCGCACAAGCTCAGGGTCCTTCCCGCCAGCGAGGTGACATTCCATGTCCCTAGAGCCAGATTCTGTGTCCGGGATTGGGTCGTGAAGCCTCCGCCTTCGACTGCCACCCAATCTACATTGCACCGGCCCTTACGGTTCCTCCTGCAGGTGGTGGGCCCACGGGAGGTCGGCTCCACGTCGTTCCTTCCGGGCTGAGCCCGGCCGGGCCCGTGGGGAAAACCCGCCACCAGACGCCGCATGCAAGCCCCAACCCCGGGCCTGGCTCCAGGGTGGGTCCCGGTTGCGCCATACCGGCGACGCCACAGTCCTTGATATTATCTTATCCATAAGAGGGTTTTAACCGCTTTTGTCTGGCCCGTCACCTAGGACCTGTTTGCCTTGGGAAACTATCAGGGCATATAGCCCCGACAACATAGCTCCTAGGATCATTCGGGCACTCAAACCCCTCCACCACGATAAGGTGGCGGTTCAAGGAGGGGCTTCTATCAGCCCCTGCTTTTAAAAACCATTATGGTCCACACATTCACCAAAGTCTGGACTAAACTTCCTCACCACATCAGGACAATTCAAACAAGAGCACAGACAGTTTGTGCTCCACAGCTTCATTTGTGACACTGACTCTCTCGGGGGCTGTGAAGTCTGCTTTTATTAACTTGTTCTATTGCTATCAGCTCCACCCACACCAACCGAACCCTCCAAACATCTACAACATTCTACATTTTGTTTTTTTTTTAAGATCTCAGTTTCTACAAGTTTGTACCGACTACTTCTTTTTTCAAACTTCTTTTGGATATTTAATGGTATTATTTATTTTTTTGTTTTATACATAATTTGAATGAAACTAAAATCAACTAAATCCTGAAATGTTAGAACCTTAAATTTTACAAATAATGTGTTTGATGGATCTTTAAAGCGACAGTTACTGAGAACGTTTAGAGCCCTTTTTGTGAAATAAATATAAGCTGTAAGTTTTAACCCTAACCCTATGTCGACCCACAGATTCTACACAGCACGTTACATATGGCACTATCATGGAACTGTACAGAATAAATAATGCAGATTTAGTGTAAAAGATTTTTTTACCTTTGAATATTAGTTCCATATATTTAGGCACGAGCCGGTGATAGCCGGGAGGGCCTATTGTTTTTGCTCGGATTATATATTTATTTATTTTTAGGCCCGAGCCGGTGATACCCGGGAGGGCCTATTGTTTTGCTCAGATTATTATTTTTTTATTTTTATTTTTTCTGAAAAATTATCCTTAATTTGACCCAGTGAACATGCACTAAAAGTTATTTTTATTGGGCCCAAAGTTCAAGGTCGAAAAATTTATGTATTTGAAAAAATATGAAAAATGACTCAGTGGCGACCCTAGAAAAGTCAAAATACATTGGGCCTATGGAAAGTGAAAGTACATTTTTTCCAATGTAGAAATACAAAACTTGGTACATCCATAGGACACCTCAGGGCAAACAGATAAGTCTATGACAGCCACAGCCTAAACTCAACAGGAAGTCCGCCAGGTGGGGTGGAACACGGGACCACCTAAATTGCACCTCGGGTCAAAAGATTAAACCCAATGTGTTTTTTCTAAAAGGCCCAAATTTGTTGAGTATTGTCTAGACACAAGTGCCAACCAAAGTTGTCATTTTGTTTTTGATACATTTACGGCTGTGGTCGTAATGAGCTTGTGAAGAGGCAGCCATTTCTTTGGGAAATAAATGCCATTTACAAAATGCCAGGATCCTTCCTTTAAAGGACGCTCCTCCAGAGCCAAGACTAGAGCCTTGGAAAGCTCTTCAGAATCTTTTGGAACTTGTAAACTTGTTTTTTTAGACAAGTAATATTTATATTTTTACTTTTTAACAGGCGGGTGCAGCGATTTCTGAGCAAATCTCCAGTCAGTATTTTGTTTTTCTCGCCTTAGCCCAAACATAATCTATTCTTTTTATAAGTTCAGACAGATCCCAGGAAAACCAGGGAATGTGGAGACCTTTAACTCTAAATACAAGGTGGTGTAGCAGGCCCCAGCAGTAGCACAGGCCCGAGATGATGAAGCAGGCTCCAGCCAGAAGAAGATTCAAGCAGAGGAACAGGCCCGGTTATTTGACATAATCGTGAAGTTTACGCTTTAAAGCACGAAATGCATTCCTCCGAGTACATGTGTCCCCGCGGTCGCAAGGGTGGCGAGGGCCTTTATCGCCTCTTGCGGCTTTAATTATTAGGCCCGAGCCGGTGATAGCCGGGAGGGCCTATTGTTTTTGCTCGGATTATTTTTTTATTTTTTTTTTATTTTTTTTTTATTTTTCTGCAAAATGATCCTTAATTTGACCCAGTGAACATGCACGAAAAGTCATTTTTATTGGGCCCAAAGTTCAAGGTCGGCGAAAAATTTATGTATTTGAAGTCCCGGAAAAAAAAATATGAAAAATGACTCAGTGGCGACCCCTAGAAAAGTCAAAATACATTGGGCCTATGGAAAGTGAAAGTACATTTTTTCCAACGTAGAAAAATGAAACTTGGTACATCCATAGGACACCTCAGGGCAAACAGAAAAGTCTATGACAGCCACAGTCTAAACTCAACAGGAAGTCCGCCATGTGGGGTGAAAGGCACGGCCACCTAAATCGCACCCCTTACGCCAAAAGATTCAACTCATTGTTTTTTGTCTAAATGGCCCCAATTTTGGTGAGTATCATCTAGACACGTGTGCCAACAAAAGCTGTCATTTTGTTTTTGATATCTTATTGAGTGTGGGTGTGGCAAGCCTGTAACGAGGCGGCCATTTTTGTGGTAATAAATTATCCGTTAACTCTCAAACGCCTTCTCGGATCAAGTTGGACCCAAAAAGGCGTTTGTGCACATTCATGACCTGAACACAAAGATATGTCAATAAATGGGTTTGCTTTAGAAATGGCCCTCTAGCGCCACCTACAAACTTATAATGGGACCCAAGAATTTAGTTTGTCATGGAGACATGAAATTTGGCACACACATCACTTATGTCATGACGAACATAAAAGCTAATGACAACCACCCCCTATTTATAAATGTGTTGCCATAGCAACGGCGCAAATATGTGGAAAAAGTCAATGGGAAGGGAAAATTTTAGTTTGTCCTAGGCAAATGAAACTTGGTACACACATCCAGCATGGGCTTATGAACATAAAAGCCAATTGGGACCACACCCTATCACACACGAGAAGGCGGCCATTTTGAATTGAAAATGTGAACCGGCTTAGAATACACCTCACTTTTAAAAAACAACAGAAAATAGCTGCTTCATTCCACAAACACCAAATTTAGGCAAAATGAGCTAAACACTTGTGTGCAAAATAGACAATGCCTTTTCTTGTTGTTTTTGCTCAATTTATATTTTTATTTAATTTTTATTTTTCTGCAAATTTTTCTGCAAAATTGTCCTTAATTTTGACCCAGTAAATGTGCAAAAAGTAAATTTTATTGGCTACTAAACTTAAGCCTGGCGAAATATTGATGTATCTTAAGTATTTGAAAAAATAATAAAAAGAAATGACTCAGTGGCGACCCTGGGAAATGAAAATACATTCGGCCTATGGAAAGTGAAAGTAATTTTTTCCAACGTAGAAAAATGAAACTTGGTACATCCATAGGACACCTCAGGCCAAACAGAAAAGTCTATGACAGCCACAGCCTAAACTCAACAGGAAGTCCGCCAGGTGAGGTGGAACACGGGACCACCTAAATCACACCCTCAGGTCAAAAGATTAAACCCAATGCGTTTTCTTCTAAAAGGTCCCAAATTTGTTGAGTATTATCTAGACACGAGTGCCAATAAAAGTTATCAGTTTGTTTTTTGATACATTTGTGGTTGTGGTCCTAATGAGCCTGTGAAGAGGCAGCCATTACTTTGGGAAATAAATGCCATTTACCAAATGCCAGGATGCTTCCTTTGGAGGAGACTCCTCTAAAGCCAAGACTAGAGTCTTGGAAAGCTCTTCAGAATCTTTTGGAACTGGTAAACTTGTTAATTTAGAGAACTAATATTTACATTTTTACTTTTTAACATTGCAAATCTCCAGCCAGTACTTTGTTTTTCTCGCCTCAGCCCAAGCATAAACTCTTATTTTCAAAAGTTCAGACAGATCCCAGGAAAACCAGGGAATGTGGAGACCTTTAACTCTAAATTCAAGATGGTGTAGCAGACCCCAGCAGTAGCACAGGCCCGAGGTGATGAAGCAGGCTCCAGCCAGAAGAAGATTCAAGCAGCAGCACAGGCCCGATTATTTGACATTACCGTGAAGTTTACGCTTTAATCCTCCGAGTACATGTGTCCCCGCGGTCGCAAGGTAGGGCCTTTATTGCTGCTTGCGGCTTTAATTAACTTTACATTTTTAAGCTCTTTGTTTAGCACCTTTGTTACTTCTTGTATGTATTTCCCTGACCTGACTCTGCCAGACAGAACTGCTCACAGAACAGTCTGTTCCACAGAAACATCTGGAAGGCTCTTGTTGAAAGTTTTTGCAAAATGGAGACTTTCTGTCAAAAACTTGTGTTGATTGGATGAAGCACGACTAGTTTCCACCACGAGATATGTTTTAGACAATCATAGATTCCCTTAAACATAACCAGAGTGTGTCAGAGAGCGGAGAAGGACCAACAGAAGCCTACAGAAGTGTGTAAGTGTATTTGATTCTTGTTTTTTGACTTTAGTGCCGTGTTATTGCTGAGAAACCGCTCTCTGTCACGTGGTGCAGTCAAGTCTAGTCTCACTTGCTCTCGAGCTGGTTTTGTTGGTTTGTTTGCCTGTTTTCAAATTTGTATTTATGTATAAAGCAACGCCTTTACCTTTTTGTTCTGTTACCTTTTTCAGTGGTTCCCAACCCCTCAGTCCACAGCCCACTAGTGGTCCATGGCTCATTTCATTGCTCTACCAAAACCCCCTACAGCTAAGGAAACCCCTGATCTACTGGTTAACCATGTATTCAGACTCTGTGGCATTGCCCTTGACATAATTTGTGACTCAGTTCACGTGCCAAGTTTAGAAAACCTTCTGTCAATCCCTCGGTGCTTCTCTCAGTCTCTTCTCTTCCACTCACAAACAATTGGACAAACCGAGAGAGCAAACCAAGATCTGGAGTCAGCTCTTCGTTGCAACACAGCCTCCAACTCCACCACATGGAGCACTTACCTGCCGTGGGTAGAATAAGCCCACAACCTCTTGGTCTCCTCCGCAACTGGTCTATCCCCTTCAAAGCATCCATGGGTTACCAACCCAACCTTGTTTCACAAACAGGAACGAGCTCGCATTTCCATCAGTCCAACACCACCTTCAGCGTCTGGAAGAGGACTTGCACTGCACTCATGAAGACTGGTGTCCAAACAGAGTCATGGGCTGACAAGCATCGTACTCCTTCACCTCAGCACGACGAAGGTTAGTCAGTCTGGTTATCTGCCAAAAATATCCCTCTAAAGACTCACACAGATCTTCTCCTCACTTGAACTCATGTTTCTGGATTTTTACCTTCTACTTCGGGTATTTTAATAAACATTTTGAACTGCCATTTGGTCTAGGTCTGCCATTTTGGTCCAACAGTTTTTCCGTTCATTACAACAGAGACATTTTGATTGAAACATGTAAAACACACTTCACTGGGAGAACAAGGAACTATTAAATGAAAAAGTGTTTTTCAACGTTGTTAATGAGGGGCGAGCACAGGCACACACAGGAAAGATGAACCGCACTGTTCTGCAGTTCTCCTGCACTGCAGGAGGCCCATTGTTCTGTTCCTGATTGTAGCTGAGCCCTGAGCCTCTCGTTTGTGGATCAATAAAGTTTATCTTCGTCTGATTCCAACAGACGAGACACAATAATTAATGTAGTTAGAGTCCACTAGAGGTAGTTTATTGATTAGCATCTCAATTATTATTCTCACATGTCACAGAGCTGTTCCAGGATCAGTTTTATTTGTTTAATGTTTGAAAGACTTTATTTTTTAAAGAAAAGACAGAGGAGAGCAGAGCTCACCTGAACAGGTGAGGTCTACAGCTTTTCCAGATGAGCAGGTGTTTCCTGAGCTGGACCTGGTACAGTCCATCAGAGCAGACTCATGGCCCTCACACTGGAACGTCTGTCCTAGAGGAGCCCCCCTCTCTCCATAGAGCGCCCCCTGGAGGACAGAAGGAGCCCCACAGCCCAGCTCCCTGCAGACCACCTCTGCATCCTGCAGGTCAAAGTCCTCTTCACAGACTGAGGTCCAGGACTGGTCCCAGTGGACCTCCAGTGATCCTGAGCACAGACTGGGCCCCTGGAGCCTCACAGAGTCTGTGGACACAGAGAGAGACTGAATAAAGACAGACACAGAGTCTGTGGACACAGAGAGAGACTGAATAAAGACAGACACAGAGTCTGTGGACACAGAGAGAGACTGAATAAAGACAGACACAGAGTCTGTGGACACAGAGAGAGTCTGAATAAAGACAGACACAGAGTCTGTGGACACAGAGAGAGACTGAATAAAGACAGACACAGAGTCTGTGGACACAGAGAGAGACTGAATAAAGACAGACACAGAGTCTGTGGACACAGAGAGAGACTGAATAAAGACAGACACAGAGTCTGTGGACACAGAGAGAGACTGAATAAAGACAGACACAGAGTCTGTGGACACAGAGAGAGACTGAATAAAGACAGACACAGAGTCTGTGGACACAGAGAGAGACTGAATAAAGACAGACACAGAGTCTGTGGACACAGAGAGAGTCTGAATAAAGACAGACACAGAGTCTGTGGACACAGAGAGAGACTGAATAAAGACAGACACAGAGTCTGTGGACACAGAGAGAGACTGAATAAAGACAGACACAGAGTCTGTGGACACAGAGAGAGTCTGAATAAAGACAGACACAGAGTCTGTGGACACAGAGAGAGACTGAATAAAGACAGACACAGACAGAGGCTGAATAAAGACAGACACAGAGTCTGTGGACTTATTTTATTTGGTCCCTGTTGGGTCGGATTACTAGAGAAACCAACCTAAGACAGACCACAGACAGATATGGTCTAAATGTCTGTTGGGGATCCTTTAGTTAAATTACCGTTTGCTCCCAGTCCTGTTCAGGTCATGTCAGGACAACATCATCTGCAAAAAGCAGAGATGAAATCCTGTGGTCCCCAAACCAGACTCCCTCCGGCCCCTGGCTGTGCCTAGAAATCCTGTCCATAAAAATAATGAACAGGACCGGTGACAAAGGGCAGCCCTGTCGGAGTCCAACATTCACCGGGAACAGGTCTGACTTACTGCCGGCAATGAACCAAGCTCATGCTCAGGTCGTACAGGGACCGGACAGCCCTTAGCAAAGGGCCCCGGACCCCATACTCCCAGGACACCCCCCACAGGGCACCACGAGGGACACAGTCGAATGTCTTCTCCAGATCCACAAAGCACATGTGGACTGGTTGGGCAAACTCCCAAAAACCCTCCAGCCCCTGGAGAGGGTATAGAGCTGGTCCAGTGTTCCACGACCGGGACGAAAACCGCATTGTTCCTCCTGGATCTGAGGTTCGACTATCGGCCCACATTCTCCTCTCCAGTACCTGGCATAGACTTTCTCGGGGAGGCTGAGGAGTGTGATCCCTCTGTAGTTGGAACACACCCTCCGGTCCCCTTCTTAAAAAGAGGGACCACCACCCCGGTCTGCCAGTCCAGAGGTACTGTCCCCAAACGCCACGCGATGTTGCAGAGGCGTGTCAGCCAAGACAGCCCCACAACATCCAGAGACTTGAGGTACTCAGGGCGTATCTCATCCACCCCCGGTGCCTTGCCACCGAGGAGCTTCCCAACTACCTCAGCGACTTCAGCCTGAGTGATGGACGAGTCCACCTCCGAGCCCTCGGCCTCTGCTTCCTCAGTGGAAGACGTGTCGGTGGGGTTGAGGAAATGCTCAAAGTATTCCTTCCACCGTCCAACAATATCCCCAGTTGAGGTCAGCAGATTCCCACCTCCACTGTAAACAGTGTTGGCAGGGCACTGCTTCCCCCTCCTGAGGCGCCGGACGGTTTGCCAGAATTTCTTTGAGGCCGACCGATAGTCCTTTTCCATGGCCTCACCGAACTCCTCCCAGACCCGAGTTTTAGCCTCCACAACCACCTGGGCTGCAGCCCGCTTGGCCTGCCGGTACCTATCAGCCTCCTCAGGAGTCCCACGAGCCAACCAGGCTTGATAGGTCTCCTTCAGCTTGACGCCATCCCTTACTTCCGGTGTCCACCACCGGGTTCGGGGGTTGCCGCCACGACAGGCACCGAGACTTTACAGCCACAGCTTCGAGTGGCTGCGCCGACAATGGAGGTGGAGAACATGGTCCACTTGGACTCAATGTCTCCAGTCTCCCTCGGGATCTGGTCGAAGCTCTGCCGGAGGTGGGCGTTAAAGATCCTTCTGACAGGGGGCTCTGCTAAACGTTCCCAACAGACCCTCACAGTACGTTTGTGTCTGCCGAGTCTGTCCAGGTTTATCCCCCGCCATCGGATCCAACTCCGGATGGTACTCCTCTGGTGGTATTAGGAGACTTCAACATCCACCTTGAAAAGCCACAGGCTGCTAACTTCAATAACCTGACTGCATCATTTGACCTCAAGCAGGTCTCCACACCAGCAACTCACAAGTCTGGAAACCAACTAGATCTCATCTACATAAGGTCCTGCTCCACTCGGCATACTCAGGTCACACCTCTGCACATGTCGGATCATTTCTTCGTAACTCTTGACCTCGATCTAACTTCTCCAGACACTGCAACAGTTTTACCGCTGGTCACTTTCCGACATAACCTGCGCTCACTCAGCCCCTCCCGCTTTTCCTCTGCCGTCTCTTCTGCGCTCCCCTCTTGAGGAGCTCTCGCTTTAAACACCAACACTGCCACTGACACTCTGTGCTCCACTCTTACATCCTGTCTGGACAACTTATGCCCTCTTATATCCAGACCAGCTCGTACATCCTCGTCTGCCCCCTGGTTATCCAATGTTCTACGTGAGCATCGCACCAGCCTCCGGTCAGCTGAGAGAAAATGGCGCAAGTCAAAAGATCTCACTGACCTCTCTATCTACCAGTCTCTCCTCTCTAATTTCTCTGCTGATGTCACTTCTGCAAAAACTGACTATTACCATTCTAAATTAATCAACTCACCTGACTCACGCACTCTCTTTAAAACCTTCTCTGCCCTCCTTTGTCCGCCTGCTCCCCCTCCTTCATCAGAGTTAACAGCTGATGATTTTGCATCTTTCTTTGTAAAGAAAACAACTGCCATCAGCAGTCAGTTTTCTGCGCCAGCACCTGTTGAACTCTTTCACACCCCTGATACGTGTTTGCTCCCTTCTTTTTCTCCTCTAACTGAAGCGGACGTATCCAAGGTCATTAGTTCTAACCACCCTACCACCTGCCTCTGGATCCCATCCCCACACATCTCCTTCAGGCCATCTCTCCATCTGTCCTGCTCTCACCCACATCATCAACTCATCTCACTCCACTGGGTCATTCCCCACAGCTTTCAAAGAGGCCCACACCATTACTGAAGAAACCCACTCTCAACCCTACACTGTTAGAAAACTACAGACCGGTTTCCCTCCTTCCCTTTACTGCCAAAGCTCTGGAGCGAGTTGTGTTTAACCAGCTCTCCTCCTTTCTCACACGAAACAACCTCCTGGACCAGAACCAGTCTGGGTTCAAGAGCGGACATTCCACTGAAACTGCATTGCTCTCAGTCATCGAAGCCCTGAGACTGGCAAAGGCAACATCCAAGTCATCTGTCCTCATCTTACTGGATCTGTCTGCTGCCTTTGACACTGTTAACCATCACATCCTCTTGTCTTCTCTCAGTGCGATGGGTGTCTCTGGAATGGCGTTACAATGGTTCAAGTCTTACCTCTCGGGTAGGTCATTCAAAGTATCCTGGAGAGATGAGGTCTCTGAGTCCCAACATCTTAATACAGGGGTGCCACAGGGCTCAGTGCTTGGACCGCTACTCTTTTCCATTTACATGACATCCCTTGGCTCTGTCATTCAGAAGCATGGCTTTTCCTATCACTGCTGCAGATGACACTCAACTCCACTTGTCATTTCAACCTGATGATCCAACGGTCTCTGCTCGTGTCTCGGCGTGCCTGAGTGACATCTCACTTTGGATGAAGGACCATCACCTGCAGCTGAACCTTGGTAAAACAGAACTGCTTGTGATTCCTGCCAACCCAAAGACCCACCACAACCTCTCCATTCAACTAGGCTCATCCACCATTACACCGTCCAGCACTGCCAGAAATCTGGGAGTGGTAATTGATGATCAACTAAACTTCACAAGTCATGTTGCCAGCACCACCAGGTCCTGTAGATTCATCCTCTACAACATTAGGAACATTAGACCTTTCCTATCGGAGCACTCTACACAAATCCTAGTCCAGGCTCTTGTCTTGTCCAAACTGGATTATTGCAATGCTCTTCTGGCTGGACTCCTGCTGCACAACCAAACCTCTGCAGCTCATCCAGAATGCAGCAGCAAGAGTGGTCTTTAAAGAACCGAAGAGAGCGCATGTAACTCCTCTCTTCATTAGGTTACATTGGCTCCCGGTTGAGGCACGTATTAAGTTCAAAGCTATGCTCTTGGCCTACAAGACCACCACTGGCTCCGCCCCCTCTTATCTTCACTCACTGATACAGACCTATGTTCCTACCAGATCCCTGAGCTCTGCTAATGAACAACGTCTGGTTGTACCATCCCAAAAAGGAAAAAAATCCCTCTCACGTACTTTCTCTGGATGTGTTCCACATTGGTGGAATGATCTACTGCTGCTACAAGATCAGCAGATTCTCTAGACATATTTAAAAAACGCTTGAAAACATATCTCTTTTGTCAACACCTGACTGACAAACACTAAATTCTTAACTTCCTTTCTATCAATTCCTTCTTAAAAAAAAAAAAAAAAAAAAATCTTTCCTATCCTTAGCTTTGTATGCTGTGCTAGGTTTTTAACTGACTAGTTTTTGTGCACTTATGCTTTTGTTACCTTGTGTTGTTGAAATTGCTTCCATTGTTTTCCTCACTTGTAAGTCGCTTTGGATAAAAGCGTCTGCTAAATGACTAAATATAAATGTAAATGTAACTCACCACCAGGTGGTGATCACTTGACAGCTCCGCCCCTCTCTTCACCCGAGTGTCCAAGGCATACGGTCGGAGGTCAGATGAAACAACTACAAAGTCGATCATCGACCTCCGGCCTAGGTGTCCTGCTGCCACGTGCACTGATGGACACCCTTATGCTTGAACATGGTGTTTGTTATGAACATGTTTCTAGCACAGAAGTCCAATAACAGAACACCACTCAGGTTAAGATCCGGGGGGCCGTTCCTCCCAATCACGCCCCTCCAGGTGTCACTGTCGCTGCCCACGTGAGCGTTGAAGTCCCCCAGTAGAACAACAGAGTCCCCGGTCGGAGCACTTTCCAGCACCCCTCCCAGAGACTCCAAAAAGGGCGAGTACTCTGCACTGCCATTTGGCCCGTAAACACAAACAACAGTGAGAGACCTATCCCCGACCCGAAGGCTCAGGGAAGCGACCCTCTCGTTCACCGGGGTGAACTCCAATACATGGCGGCTCAGCCGGGGGGCAATGAGCAAGTCCACACCGGCCCGCTGCCTCTCACCGCAGACAACTCCAGAATAGTGGAGAGTCCAGCCTCTCTTGAGGAGTTGGGTTCCAGAGCCCAAGCTGTGCGTGGAGGTGAGCCCGACTATCTCTAGTCAGTTTCTCTCAACCTCCCGCAAAAGCTAAGGCTCCTTCCCCGCCAGCGAGGTGACATTCCATGTCCCTAGAGCCAGATTCTGTGTCCGGGGATTGGGTCGTCGAAGCCTCCGCCTTCGACTGCCACCCAATCTACATTGCACCGGCCCTTACGGTTCCTCCTGCAGGTGGTGGGCCCACGGGAGGTCGGCTCCACGTCGTTCCTTCGGGCTGAGCCCGGCCGGGCCCGTGGGGAAAACCCGCCACCAGACGCCGCATGCAAGCCCCAACCCCGGGCCTGGCTCCAGGGTGGGTCCCGGTTGCGCCATACCGGCGACGCCACAGTCCTTGATATTATCTTATCCATAAGAGGGTTTTAACCGCTTTTTGTCTGGCCCGTCACCTAGGACCTGTTTGCCTTGGGAAACTATCAGGGGCATATAGCCCCCGACAACATAGCTCCTAGGATCATTCGGGCACTCAAACCCCTCCACCACGATAAGGTGGCGGTTCAAGGAGGGGCTTCTATCAGCCCCTGCTTTTAAAAACCATTATGGTCCACACATTCACCAAAGTCTGGACTAAACTTCCTCACCACATCAGGACAATTCAAACAAGAGCACAGACAGTTTGTGCTCCACAGCTTCATTTGTGACACTGACTCTCTCGGGGGCTGTGAAGTCTGCTTTTATTAACTTGTTCTATTGCTATCAGCTCCACCCACACCAACCGAACCCTCCAAACATCTACAACATTCTACATTTTGTTTTTTTAAGATCTCAGTTTCTACAAGTTTGTACCACTACTTTTTCAAACTTCTTTTGGATATTTAATGGTATTATTTATTTTTTGTTTTATACATAATTTGAATGAAACTAAAATCAACTAAATCCTGAAATGTTAGAACCTTAAATTTTACAAATAATGTGTTTGATGGATCTTTAAAGCGACAGTTACTGAGAACGTTTAGAGCCCTTTTTGTGAAATAAATATAAGCTGTAAGTTTTAACCCTAACCCTATGTCGACCCACAGATTCTACACAGTCACGTTACATATGGCACTATCATGGAACTGTACAGAATAAATAATGCAGATTTAGTGTAAAAGATTTTTTTACCTTTGAATATTAGTTCCATATATTTAGGCACGAGCCGGTGATAGCCGGGAGGGCCTATTGTTTTTGCTCGGATTATATATTTATTTATTTTTAGGCCCGAGCCGGTGATACCCGGGAGGGCCTATTGTTTTGCTCAGATTATTATTTTTTTATTTTTATTTTTTCTGAAAAATTATCCTTAATTTGACCCAGTGAACATGCAATAAAAGTTATTTTTATTGGGCCCAAAGTTCAAGGTCAAAAATTTATGTATTTGAAAAAATATGAAAAATGACTCAGTGGCGACCCTAGAAAAGTCAAAATACATTGGGCCTATGGAAAGTGAAAGTACATTTTTTCCAATGTAGAAATACAAAACTTGGTACATCCATAGGACACCTCAGGGCAAACAGATAAGTCTATGACAGCCACAGCCTAAACTCAACAGGAAGTCCGCCAGGTGGGGTGGAACACGGGACCACCTAAATTGCACCCTCGGGTCAAAAGATTAAACCCAATGTGTTTTTCTAAAAGGCCCAAATTTGTTGAGTATTGTCTAGACACAAGTGCCAACCAAAGTTGTCATTTTGTTTTTGATACATTTACGGCTGTGGTCGTAATGAGCTTGTGAAGAGGCAGCCATTTCTTTGGGAAATAAATGCCATTTACAAAATGCCAGGATCCTTCCTTTAAAGGACGCTCCTCCAGAGCCAAGACTAGAGCCTTGGAAAGCTCTTCAGAATCTTTTGGAACTTGTAAACTTGTTTTTAGACAAGTAATATTTATATTTTTACTTTTTAACAGGCGGGTGCAGCGATTTCTGAGCAAATCTCCAGTCAGTATTTTGTTTTTCTCCTTAGCCCAAACATAATCTATTCTTTTTATAAGTTCAGACAGATCCCAGGAAAACCAGGGAATGTGGAGACCTTTAACTCTAAATACAAGGTGGTGTAGCAGGCCCCAGCAGTAGCACAGGCCCGAGATGATGAAGCAGGCTCCAGCCAGAAGAAGATTCAAGCAGAGGAACAGGCCCGGTTATTTGACATAATCGTGAAGTTTACGCTTTAAAGCACGAAATGCATTCCTCCGAGTACATGTGTCCCCGCGGTCGCAAGGGTGGCGAGGGCCTTTATCGCCTCTTGCGGCTTTAATTATTAGGCCCGAGCCGGTGATAGCCGGGAGGGCCTATTGTTTTTGCTCGGATTATTTTTTTATTTTTTTATTTTTTTATTTTTCTGCAAAATGATCCTTAATTTGACCCAGTGAACATGCAGAAAAGTCATTTTTATTGGGCCCAAAGTTCAAGGTCGAAAAATTTATGTATTTGAAGTCCCGAAAAAAATATGAAAAATGACTCAGTGGCGACCCCTAGAAAAGTCAAAATACATTGGGCCTATGGAAAGTGAAAGTACATTTTTTCCAACGTAGAAAAATGAAACTTGGTACATCCATAGGACACCTCAGGGCAAACAGAAAAGTCTATGACAGCCACAGTCTAAACTCAACAGGAAGTCCGCCATGTGGGGTGAAAGGCACGGCCACCTAAATCGCACCCCTTACGCCAAAAGATTCAACTCATTGTTTTTTGTCTAAATGGCCCCAATTTTGGTGAGTATCATCTAGACACGTGTGCCAACAAAAGCTGTCATTTTGTTTTTGATATCTTATTGAGTGTGGGTGTAAGCCTGTAACGAGCGGCCATTTTGTGGTAATAAATTATCCGTTAACTCTCAAACGCCTTCTCGGATCAAGTTGGACCCAAAAAGGCGTTTGTGCACATTCATGACCTGAACACAAAGATATGTCAATAAATGGGTTTGCTTTAGAAATGGCCTCTCTAGCGCCACCTACAAACTTATAATGGGACCCAAGAATTTAGTTTGTCATGGAGACATGAAATTTGGCACACACATCACTTATGTCATGACGAACATAAAAGCTAATGACAACCACCCCTATTTATAAATGTGTTGCCATAGCAACGGGCGCAAATATGTGGAAAAAGTCAATGGGAAGGGAAAATTTTAGTTTGTCCTAGGCAAATGAAACTTGGTACACACATCCAGCATGGGCTTATGAACATAAAAGCCAATTGGGACCACACCCTATCACACACGAGAAGGCGGCCATTTTGAATTGAAAATGTGAACCGGCTTAGAATACACCTCACTTTTAAAAAACAACAGAAAATAGCTGCTTCATTCCACAAACACCAAATTTAGGCAAAATGAGCTAAACACTTGTGTGCAAAATAGACAATGCCTTTTCTTGTTGTTTTTGCTCAATTTATATTTTTATTTAATTTTTATTTTTCTGCAAATTTTTCTGCAAAATTGTCCTTAATTTTGACCCAGTAAATGTGCGCAAAAAGTAAATTTTATTGGCTACTAAACTTAAGCCTGGCGAAATATTGATGTATCTTAAGTATTTGAAAAAATAATAAAAAGAAATGACTCAGTGGCGACCCCTGGGAAATGAAAATACATTCGGCCTATGGAAAGTGAAAGTAATTTTTTCCAACGTAGAAAAATGAAACTTGGTACATCCATAGGACACCTCAGGCCAAACAGAAAAGTCTATGACAGCCACAGCCTAAACTCAACAGGAAGTCCGCCAGGTGGGGTGGAACACGGGACCACCTAAATCACACCCCTCAGGTCAAAAGATTAAACCCAATGCGTTTTCTTCTAAAAGGTCCCAAATTTGTTGAGTATTATCTAGACACGAGTGCCAATAAAAGTTATCAGTTTGTTTTTTGATACATTTGTGGTTGTGGTCCTAATGAGCCTGTGAAGAGGCAGCCATTACTTTGGGAAATAAATGCCATTTACCAAATGCCAGGATGCTTCCTTTGGAGGAGACTCCTCTAAAGCCAAGACTAGAGTCTTGGAAAGCTCTTCAGAATCTTTTGGAACTGGTAAACTTGTTAATTTAGAGAACTAATATTTACATTTTTACTTTTTAACATTGCAAATCTCCAGCCAGTACTTTGTTTTTCTCGCCTCAGCCCAAGCATAAACTCTTATTTTCAAAAGTTCAGACAGATCCCAGGAAAACCAGGGAATGTGGAGACCTTTAACTCTAAATTCAAGATGGTGTAGCAGACCCCAGCAGTAGCACAGGCCCGAGGTGATGAAGCAGGCTCCAGCCAGAAGAAGATTCAAGCAGCAGCACAGGCCCGATTATTTGACATTACCGTGAAGTTTACGCTTTAATCCTCCGAGTACATGTGTCCCCGCGGTCGCAAGGTAGGGCCTTTATTGCTGCTTGCGGCTTTAATTAACTTTACATTTTTAAGCTCTTTGTTTAGCACCTTTGTTACTTCTTGTATGTATTTCCCTGACCTGACTCTGCCAGACAGAACTGCTCACAGAACAGTCTGTTCCACAGAAACATCTGGAAGGCTCTTGTTGAAAGTTTTTGCAAAATGGAGACTTTCTGTCAAAAACTTGTGTTGATTGGATGAAGCACGACTAGTTTCCACCACGAGATATGTTTTAGACAATCATAGATTCCCTTAAACATAACCAGAGTGTGTCAGAGAGCGGAGAAGGACCAACAGAAGCCTACAGAAGTGTGTAAGTGTATTTGATTCTTGTTTTTTGACTTTAGTGCCGTGTTATTGCTGAGAAACCGCTCTCTGTCACGTGGTGCAGTCAAGTCTAGTCTCACTTGCTCTCGAGCTGGTTTTGTTGGTTTGTTTGCCTGTTTTCAAATTTGTATTTATGTATAAAGCAACGCCTTTACCTTTTTGTTCTGTTACCTTTTTCAGTGGTTCCCAACCCCTCAGTCCACAGCCCACTAGTGGTCCATGGCTCATTTCATTGCTCTACCAAAACCCCCTACAGCTAAGGAAACCCCTGATCTACTGGTTAACCATGTATTCAGACTCTGTGGCATTGCCCTTGACATAATTTGTGACTCAGTTCACGTGCCAAGTTTAGAAAACCTTCTGTCAATCCCTCGGTGCTTCTCTCAGTCTCTTCTCTTCCACTCACAAACAATTGGACAAACCGAGAGAGCAAACCAAGATCTGGAGTCAGCTCTTCGTTGCAACACAGCCTCCAACTCCACCACATGGAGCACTTACCTGCCGTGGGTAGAATAAGCCCACAACCTCTTGGTCTCCTCCGCAACTGGTCTATCCCCCTTCAAAGCATCCATGGGTTACCAACCCAACCTTGTTTCACAAACAGGAACGAGAGCTCGCATTTCCATCAGTCCAACACCACCTTCAGCGTCTGGAAGAGGACTTGCACTGCACTCATGAAGACTGGTGTCCAAACAGAGTCATGGGCTGACAAGCATCGTACTCCTTCACCTCAGCACGACGAAGGTTAGTCAGTCTGGTTATCTGCCAAAAATATCCCTCTAAAGACTCACACAGATCTTCTCCTCACTTGAACTCATGTTTCTGGATTTTTACCTTCTACTTCGGGTATTTTAATAAACATTTTGAACTGCCATTTGGTCTAGGTCTGCCATTTTGGTCCAACAGTTTTTCCGTTCATTACAACAGAGACATTTTGATTGAAACATGTAAAACACACTTCACTGGGAGAACAAGGAACTATTAAATGAAAAAGTGTTTTTCAACGTTGTTAATGAGGGGCGAGCACAGGCACACACAGGAAAGATGAACCGCACTGTTCTGCAGTTCTCCTGCACTGCAGGAGGCCCATTGTTCTGTTCCTGATTGTAGCTGAGCCCTGAGCCTCTCGTTTGTGGATCAATAAAGTTTATCTTCGTCTGATTCCAACAGACGAGACACAATAATTAATGTAGTTAGAGTCCACTAGAGGTAGTTTATTGATTAGCATCTCAATTATTATTCTCACATGTCACAGAGCTGTTCCAGGATCAGTTTTATTTGTTTAATGTTTGAAAGACTTTATTTTTTAAAGAAAAGACAGAGGAGAGCAGAGCTCACCTGAACAGGTGAGGTCTACAGCTTTTCCAGATGAGCAGGTGTTTCCTGAGCTGGACCTGGTACAGTCCATCAGAGCAGACTCATGGCCCTCACACTGGAACGTCTGTCCTAGAGGAGCCCCCCTCTCTCCATAGAGCGCCCCCTGGAGGACAGAAGGAGCCCCACAGCCCAGCTCCCTGCAGACCACCTCTGCATCCTGCAGGTCAAAGTCCTCTTCACAGACTGAGGTCCAGGACTGGTCCCAGTGGACCTCCAGTGATCCTGAGCACAGACTGGGCCCCTGGAGCCTCACAGAGTCTGTGGACACAGAGAGAGACTGAATAAAGACAGACACAGAGTCTGTGGACACAGAGAGAGACTGAATAAAGACAGACACAGAGTCTGTGGACACAGAGAGAGACTGAATAAAGACAGACACAGAGTCTGTGGACACAGAGAGAGTCTGAATAAAGACAGACACAGAGTCTGTGGACACAGAGAGAGACTGAATAAAGACAGACACAGAGTCTGTGGACACAGAGAGAGACTGAATAAAGACAGACACAGAGTCTGTGGACACAGAGAGAGACTGAATAAAGACAGACACAGAGTCTGTGGACACAGAGAGAGACTGAATAAAGACAGACACAGAGTCTGTGGACACAGAGAGAGACTGAATAAAGACAGACACAGAGTCTGTGGACACAGAGAGAGACTGAATAAAGACAGACACAGAGTCTGTGGACACAGAGAGAGTCTGAATAAAGACAGACACAGAGTCTGTGGACACAGAGAGAGACTGAATAAAGACAGACACAGAGTCTGTGGACACAGAGAGAGACTGAATAAAGACAGACACAGAGTCTGTGGACACAGAGAGAGTCTGAATAAAGACAGACACAGAGTCTGTGGACACAGAGAGAGACTGAATAAAGACAGACACAGACAGAGGCTGAATAAAGACAGACACAGAGTCTGTGGACTTATTTTATTTGGTCCCTGTTGGGTCGGATTACTAGAGAAACCAACCTAAGACAGACCACAGACAGATATGGTCTAAATGTCTGTTGGGGATCCTTTAGTTAAATTACCGTTTGCTCCCAGTCCTGTTCAGGTCATGTCAGGACAACATCATCTGCAAAAGCAGAGATGAAATCCTGTGGTCCCCAAACCAGACTCCCTCCGGCCCCTGGCTGTGCCTAGAAATCCTGTCCATAAAAATAATGAACAGGACCGGTGACAAAGGGCAGCCCTGTCGGAGTCCAACATTCACCGGGAACAGGTCTGACTTACTGCCGGCAATGAACCAAGCTCATGCTCAGGTCGTACAGGGACCGGACAGCCCTTAGCAAAGGGCCCCGGACCCCATACTCCCAGGACACCCCCCACAGGGCACCACGAGGGACACAGTCGAATGTCTTCTCCAGATCCACAAAGCACATGTGGACTGGTTGGGCAAACTCCCAAAAACCCTCCAGCCCCTGGAGAGGGTATAGAGCTGGTCCAGTGTTCCACGACCGGGACGAAAACCGCATTGTTCCTCCTGGATCTGAGGTTCGACTATCGGCCCACATTCTCCTCTCCAGTACCTGGCATAGACTTTCTCGGGGAGGCTGAGGAGTGTGATCCCTCTGTAGTTGGAACACACCCTCCGGTCCCCTTCTTAAAAAGAGGGACCACCACCCCGGTCTGCCAGTCCAGAGGTACTGTCCCCAACGCCACGCGATGTTGCAGAGGCGTGTCAGCCAAGACAGCCCCACAACATCCAGAGACTTGAGGTACTCAGGGCGTATCTCATCCACCCCCGGTGCCTTGCCACCGAGGAGCTTCCCAACTACCTCAGCGACTTCAGCCTGAGTGATGGACGAGTCCACCTCCGAGCCCTCGGCCTCTGCTTCCTCAGTGGAAGACGTGTCGGTGGGGTTGAGGAAATGCTCAAAGTATTCCTTCCACCGTCCAACAATATCCCCAGTTGAGGTCAGCAGATTCCCACCTCCACTGTAAACAGTGTTGGCAGGGCACTGCTTCCCCCTCCTGAGGCGCCGGACGGTTTGCCAGAATTTCTTTGAGGCCGACCGATAGTCCTTTTCCATGGCCTCACCGAACTCCTCCCAGACCCGAGTTTTAGCCTCCACAACCACCTGGGCTGCAGCCCGCTTGGCCTGCCGGTACCTATCAGCCTCCTCAGGAGTCCCACGAGCCAACCAGGCTTGATAGGTCTCCTTCAGCTTGACGCCATCCCTTACTTCCGGTGTCCACCACCGGGTTCGGGGGTTGCCGCCACGACAGGCACCGGAGACTTTACAGCCACAGCTTCGAGTGGCTGCGTCGACAATGGAGGTGGAGAACATGGTCCACTTGGACTCAATGTCTCCAGTCTCCTCGGGATCTGGTCAAGCTCTGCCGGAGGTGGGCGTTAAAGATCCTTCTGACAGGGGCTCTGCAAACGTTCCCAACAGACCCTCACAGTACGCTTGTGTCTGCCGAGTCTGTCCAGGTTTATCCCCGCCATCGGATCCAACTCCGGATGGTACTCCTCTGGTGGTATTAGGAGACTTCAACATCCACCTTGAAAAGCCACAGGCTGCTAACTTCAATAACCTGACTGCATCATTTGACCTCAAGCAGGTCTCCACACCAGCAACTCACAAGTCTGGAAACCAACTAGATCTCATCTACATAAGGTCCTGCTCCACTCGGCATACTCAGGTCACACCTCTGCACATGTCGGATCATTTCTTCGTAACTCTTGACCTCGATCTAACTTCTCCAGACACTGCAACAGTTTTACCGCTGGTCACTTTCCGACATAACCGCGCTCACTCAGCCCCTCCCGCTTTTCCTCTGCCGTCTCTTCTGCGCTCCCCTCTTGAGGAGCTCTCGCTTAAACACCAACACTGCCACTGACACTCTGTGCTCCACTCTTACATCCTGTCTGGACAACTTATGCCCTCTTATATCCAGACCAGCTCGTACATCCTCGTCTGCCCCTGGTTATCCAATGTTCTACGTGAGCATCGCACCAGCCTCCGGTCAGCTGAGAGAAAATGGCGCAAGTCAAAAGATCTCACTGACCTCTCTATCTACCAGTCTCTCCTCTCTAATTTCTCTGCTGATGTCACTTCTGCAAAAACTGACTATTACCATTCTAAATTAATCAACTCACCTGACTCACGCACTCTCTTTAAAACCTTCTCTGCCCTCCTTTGTCCGCCTGCTCCCCCTCCTTCATCAGAGTTAACAGCTGATGATTTTGCATCTTTCTTTGTAAAGAAAACAACTGCCATCAGCAGTCAGTTTTCTGCGCCAGCACCTGTTGAACTCTTTCACACCCCTGATACGTGTTTGCTCCCTTCTTTTTCTCCTCTAACTGAAGCGGACGTATCCAAGGTCATTAGTTCTAACCACCCTACCACCTGCCTCTGGATCCCATCCCCACACATCTCCTTCAGGCCATCTCTCCATCTGTCCTGCTCTCACCCACATCATCAACTCATCTCACTCCACTGGGTCATTCCCCACAGCTTTCAAAGAGGCCCACACCATTACTGAAGAAACCCACTCTCAACCCTACACTGTTAGAAAACTACAGACCGGTTTCCCTCCTTCCCTTTACTGCCAAAGCTCTGGAGCGAGTTGTGTTTAACCAGCTCTCCTCCTTTCTCACACGAAACAACCTCCTGGACCAGAACCAGTCTGGGTTCAAGAGCGGACATTCCACTGAAACTGCATTGCTCTCAGTCATCGAAGCCCTGAGACTGGCAAAGGCAACATCCAAGTCATCTGTCCTCATCTTACTGGATCTGTCTGCTGCCTTTGACACTGTTAACCATCACATCCTCTTGTCTTCTCTCAGTGCGATGGGTGTCTCTGGAATGGCGTTACAATGGTTCAAGTCTTACCTCTCGGGTAGGTCATTCAAAGTATCCTGGAGAGATGAGGTCTCTGAGTCCCAACATCTTAATACAGGGGTGCCACAGGGCTCAGTGCTTGGACCGCTACTCTTTTCCATTTACATGACATCCCTTGGCTCTGTCATTCAGAAGCATGGCTTTTCCTATCACTGCTGCAGATGACACTCAACTCCACTTGTCATTTCAACCTGATGATCCAACGGTCTCTGCTCGTGTCTCGGCGTGCCTGAGTGACATCTCACTTTGGATGAAGGACCATCACCTGCAGCTGAACCTTGGTAAAACAGAACTGCTTGTGATTCCTGCCAACCCAAAGACCCACCACAACCTCTCCATTCAACTAGGCTCATCCACCATTACACCGTCCAGCACTGCCAGAAATCTGGGAGTGGTAATTGATGATCAACTAAACTTCACAAGTCATGTTGCCAGCACCACCAGGTCCTGTAGATTCATCCTCTACAACATTAGGAACATTAGACCTTTCCTATCGGAGCACTCTACACAAATCCTAGTCCAGGCTCTTGTCTTGTCCAAACTGGATTATTGCAATGCTCTTCTGGCTGGACTCCTGCTGCACAACCAAACCTCTGCAGCTCATCCAGAATGCAGCAGCAAGAGTGGTCTTTAAAGAACCGAAGAGAGCGCATGTAACTCCTCTCTTCATTAGGTTACATTGGCTCCCGGTTGAGGCACGTATTAAGTTCAAAGCTATGCTCTTGGCCTACAAGACCACCACTGGCTCCGCCCCCTCTTATCTTCACTCACTGATACAGACCTATGTTCCTACCAGATCCCTGAGCTCTGCTAATGAACAACGTCTGGTTGTACCATCCCAAAAAGGAAAAAAATCCCTCTCACGTACTTTCTCTGGATGTGTTCCACATTGGTGGAATGATCTACTGCTGCTACAAGATCAGCAGATTCTCTAGACATATTTAAAAAACGCTTGAAAACATATCTCTTTTGTCAACACCTGACTGACAAACACTAAATTCTTAACTTCCTTTCTATCAATTCCTTCTTAAAAAAAAAAAAAAAAAAAAAAAAATCTTTCCTATCCTTAGCTTTGTATGCTGTGCTAGGTTTTTAACTGACTAGTTTTTTGTGCACTTATGCTTTTTGTTACCTTGTGTTGTTGAAATTGCTTCCATTGTTTTCCTCACTTGTAAGTCGCTTTGGATAAAAGCGTCTGCTAAATGACTAAATATAAATGTAAAATGTAACTCACCACCAGGTGGTGATCACTTGACAGCTCCGCCCCTCTCTTCACCCGAGTGTCCAAGGCATACGGTCGGAGGTCAGATGAAACAACTACAAAGTCGATCATCGACCTCCGGCCTAGGGTGTCCTGGTGCCACGTGCACTGATGGACACCCTTATGCTTGAACATGGTGTTTGTTATGAACATGTTTCTAGCACAGAAGTCCAATAACAGAACACCACTCAGGTTAAGATCCGGGGCCGTTCCTCCCAATCACGCCTCCAGGTGTCACTGTCGCTGCCCACGTGAGCGTTGAAGTCCCCAGTAGAACAACAGAGTCCCCGGTCGGAGCACTTTCCAGCACCCTCCCAGAGACTCCAAAAGGGCGAGTACTCTGCACTGCCATTTGGCCCGTAAACACAAACAACAGTGAGAGACCTATCCCGACCCGAAGGCTCAGGGAAGCGACCCTCGCTCACCGGGGTGAACTCCAATACATGGCGGCTCAGCCGGGGGCAATGAGCAAGTCCACACCGGCCCCGCTGCCTCTCACCGCAGACAACTCCAGAATAGTGGAGAGTCCAGCCTCTCTCGAGGATTTGGGTTCCAGAGCCCAAGCTGTGCGTGGAGGTGAGCCCGACTATCTCTAGTCGGTATCTCTCAACCTCCCGCACAAGCTCAGGCTCCTTCCCCGCCAGCGAGGTGACATTCCATGTCCCTAGAGCCAGATTCTGTGTCCGGGGATTGGGTCGTCGAAGCCTCCGCCTTCGACTGCCACCCAATCTACATTGCACCGGCCCTTACGGTTCCTCCTGCAGGTGGTGGGCCCACGGAGGTCGGCTCCACGTCGTTCCTTCGGGCTGAGCCCGGCCGGGCCCGTGGGGAAAACCCGGCCACCAGACGCCGCATGCAAGCCCCAACCCCGGGCCTGGCTCCAGGGTGGGTCCCGGTTGCGCCATACCGGCGACGTCACAGTCCTTGATATTATCTTATCCATAAGAGGGTTTTAACCGCTTTTTGTCTGGCCCGTCACCTAGGACCTGTTTGCCTTGGGAAACTATCAGGGGCATATAGCCCCCGACAACATAGCTCCTAGGATCATTCGGGCACTCAAACCCCTCCACCACGATAAGGTGGCGGTTCAAGGAGGGGCTTCTATCAGCCCCTGCTTTTAAAAACCATTATGGTCCACACATTCACCAAAGTCTGGACTAAACTTCCTCACCACATCAGGACAATTCAAACAAGAGCACAGACCGTTTGTGCTCCACAGCTTCATTTGTGACACTGACTCTCTCGGGGGCTGTGAAGTCTGCTTTTATTAACTTGTTCTATTGCTATCAGCTCCACCCACACCAACCGAACCCTCCAAACATCTACAACATTCTACATTTTGTTTTTTTTTTAAGATCTCAGTTTCTACAAGTTTGTACCGACTACTTCTTTTTTCAAACTTCTTTTGGATATTTAATGGTATTATTTATTTTTTTGTTTTATACATAATTTGAATGAAACTAAAATCAACTAAATCCTGAAATGTTAGAACCTTAAATTTTACAAATAATGTGTTTGATGGATCTTTAAAGCGACAGTTACTGAGAACGTTTAGAGCCCTTTTTGTGAAATAAATATAAGCTGTAAGTTTTAACCCTATGTCGACCCACAGATTCTACACAGTACGTTACATATGGCACTATCATGGAACTGTACAGAATAAATAATGCAGATTTAGTGTAAAAGATTTTTTTTACCTTTGAATATTAGTTCCATATATTTAACTTTACATTTTTAAGCTCTTTGTTTAGAACCTTTGTTATTTCTGTGTATTTCCCTGACCTGACTCTGCCAGATAGAAGTGGGGTTCCCAACCCCCGGTCTGTGGCCCACTAGTGGTCCATGGCTCATTTCATTGCTCTACCAAAAAACCCCCTACAGCTAAGGAAACCCCTGATCTACTGGTTAAACATGTATTCAGACTCTGTGGCATTGCCCTTGACATAATTTGTGACTCAGTTCACGTGCCAAGTTTAGAAAACCTTCTGTCAATCCTTTGGTGCTTCTCTCAGGCTTCCACTCACAAACCAATCGACAAACCGAGCAGAGCTCACCTGAGCAGGTGAGGTCCACAGCTTTTCCAGATGAGCAGGTGTTTCCTGAGCTGGACCTGGTACAGTCCATCAGAGCAGACTCATGGCCCTCACACTGGAACGTCTGCCCCAGAGGAGCCCCCCTCTCTCCATAGAGCGCCCCCTGGAGGACAGAAGGAGCCCCACAGCCCAGCTCCCTGCAGACCACCTCTGCATCCTGCAGGTCAAAGTCCTCTTCACAGACTGAGGTCCAGGACTGGTCCCAGTGGACCTCCAGTGATCCTGAGCACAGACTGGGCCCCTGGAGCCTCACAGAGTCTGTGGACACAGAGAGAGACTGAATAAAGACAGACACAGAGTCTGTGGACACAGAGAGAGACTGAATAAAGACAGACACAGAGTCTGTGGACACAGAGAGAGACTGAATAAAGACAGACACAGAGTCTGTGGACACAGAGAGAGACTGAATAAAGACAGACACAGAGTCTGTGGACACAGAGAGAGACTGAATAAAGACAGACACAGAGTCTGTGGACACAGAGAGAGACTGAATAAAGACAGACACAGAGTCTGTGGACACAGAGAGAGACTGAATAAAGACAGACATGTTTTCATCAAATCTCTCACAAATACATTTTGTGGTTTATTTACACAACACAGCAGACTCACAGACTCTGTCCTGCTAAAAAACATGTGTCCCTCCTTCACCTACTGATGCAAATCATCTGAATGATTGACAGCTGACCAGTGTAAACAATCAGTAAACAGAACCTAGACTAACATAAACAACATTACCAATAAATTATAAATGAAAAACAAAGAAAAAAAATGACCTAAATTAATTGTAGCAAAAAATAATAATCCTAAACCAAATAAACTACAAAAATAATTCCAACAACTGCCCCTAATTGTGAAGGTGGTACCCACAATTATGAAAATTAGCACGGAGCTATTTCTTCTCTCTATAGCCTTTGCGACAAACTCTCCAGTTCTTCTTTCTTCTTGGACCAGAATCAGAAGGACGGAGGACAGAGGTAGAGAAAGAGAGTCATGTGACGGCCTCCAGGAGGAGACAGAGCTTGGATATAGGTCTCTCCAAGACCTTCACAGAGCAGACCAAGTGCCGAGCCAAGTCGGCCGTAGTGCTCAAAACTCTGTCCATCATCCAGGATCCTCTTGGTGCTGTGCATCATCAATAACAACAATGTATTCTATAAAGAACTTGATGTATGTCAGATGGCTGTAATCCACCATTGGTAAAAAGGAATTTTATAAAGAGAAGATAGTTTGATTTGGAGTGAGTACTTCTAGAACATTGGGGTCGTCTGAAATTTTGGTGAGTGACCTGTCATTTAATATTGCCTCCTCCTCACAAAACAGCATCTGCAGGCCTGGCCTTCATCGTCCAGTGTGTGCTGTCCAACAACAGAGGTAAGAATACTTATCACTGAACGTATCAGACGTTCACAAACTCGGCCCCAGTGTGAGGCAGACCTTATGCTTGTCACAGGTCCTCTTCTGCAGATAAACCTCTGCACAGCATTGATGCAGGTGAACTGCACGGCTGCTCCAGCAGGTGAAAACCACCCCAGACCTGGTAAAACATGCTGTGGATGTCAGCCATAACAGCAACAGGCTCTTCTCTGAATCAGAGGAAAAGACCAATGAGTGAGTTGGTTAAGTCTGGGCTCTGCAGCTGTTTAGTGAAGGCCCCTTGTTCAGCCTTTCCTTTAATGCAGGATGCACTCCTTGGAGGGGATGTACCGCACCTTTCTTTGGAGCCTGCTAATTTTTCAGCATATCCTTAATGTCTGTCAAATCTCTTCAGGCCTTCGAGTCTTTGTGAGAAAATACAGTGGTTGTTTGGCAAAACAGGATCTTCAGCTCTGAAAGGATAGTCAATGCAGTAGTGTCCATTTTATCACTGCTGTATCCTTCACGATGTTCATGAATTGAATGTCCTTCTTGACGGCTCAAGTTGCTCATCATTACATTTACATTTAGTCATTTGGACACTTTTGTTCAAAGCGACTTACAAATGAGGAAAACAATAGAAGCAATTATAAAAAAACTAGTCACTTAAACCCCAGCAAAGAAAGAAAAGAGATAGAAAGGAAGTAGGAGTCAGTGTTTGTCAGTCAGGTGTTGACGAAAGAGATGTGTTTTCAGGCATTTTTTAAATCTGCTGATCTTGTAGCAGCAGTAGATCATTCCACCAATGAACAGATCCAGAGAAAGTACGTGAGAGGGATTTTTTTCCTTTTTGGGTTGGTGCCACCAGACGTTGGATCTGGTAGGGCATAGGTCTGTATCGGTGAGTGAAGGTATGAGGGGGCGGAGCCAGTGGTGGTCTTGTAGGTCAAGAGTATATGTCAAATGTCCTTTCATTAAAGTCATGACGTGTTTTTCTATTAAGATGCACTCTTATAACTGTTTATACTTGTTATTTGCTGGGGGACTTCTACGCTCACGTGGGCAGCGACAGTGACACCTGGAGAGGCATGATTGGGAGGAACAACCCCCCCGATCTAAACCCGAGTGGTGTTCTGTTATTGGACTTCTGTGCTAGTCACAGTTTGTTCATAATGAACACCATGTTCATGCATAAGAGTGTCCATCAGTGCACGTGGCACCAGGACACCCCAGGCCGGAAAACAAAATGTTAAGCTGGATTTGAACATGTATGTTTTCATTTACGGCTTTATAATTATTTTGTAATTTTAGAACTACTAAACATGTCCTGAGAACCAAAGGAAGTGGAGACGATGAAGGGCAAGGGTTGATGTGGAACATGGCAGCAGCTCTGAATCCAAGGGGTCAGTGGAGGCTTGTGGAGGGCAGGAGGAGGGGTCACCCCTTCCCTGGCATTCTGGACCCTGGCATAAAGAATATGTATATATGTATTTGTGTGTGTGTATTCATCTATCTTTATATCTTTATAGTGCCCTTTTTAAAATACCATATTACATTATTTCAATTGTTGTGACAGGCTTTCATTGAAAGCGTTTGCAAAAGGGAGGAGCCTTCTGTTGAAAAAAAAGCACCGACTAGTTTCCACCTACGGTGAGACGTTACCCTCAATGCTAACGTCGTTTAGCGTTGCCATGTTGAAAATAAAGAGGAGAAAAGAACACTTTTGTCAAATTAAAAACCTGCCTCTTCCTGTTCGTGCTGCTACATGATTGGTCACAAGAGGCCGGTGAGCCCATGGTTCGACTCAAGCGCTTGTCTTCATACAAGATGTATTTATCCGAGTTTGGAAAATCCCAAATCTCATAAGAATCCAGCTGCACAAGGTTAGCATTTTCTTTTAATTATTTTTGTGTATATTTGGTGCATATTATTTCAGGAAAATATATATTAATTACCAACATAATAAAGCCAGGCATTTATATAACTTGAATTCAGGATTTAATCTGTCAAACATCACTTGTTCAGACGTTTTAATATGTCTGAACTGGCTCAGTCAGTCAGACTGAAAACAAGAAATAAAACAGTGTAAGCCATAAATGCATCTCAGTGTTATAAAAATTTTAATTCTTATGTTTAGAGTTACTGGGGGCTTATAGTTCTCCTCAGGTCATGTCAAATTCATGTCATGTCCTTCGTGCTAATCCAAGCCTGAAGTAGACATAACAAGACTGAGACATGGCTTGTCACGGACTCTTTCTCCTGGACCATTGTGAACGCCTCTCACCAAGGCCTCACTGTGTTGTATATAATCTCATGTTCTGTTTACATCTTTAAGCAAACCTTCCGCTGTAATATTGTGCTGCTTTGCTCATCCTTGCAAGGATTAAAACCTGACCATTGCTTGTTAAATTATAATCGGTCTCCGTGTCTCTCTGGTTAAATATATGGATATAAAATATTCCTATAACATTTGGGGCTCGTCCGGGATATCAATACCTGATGCTTCTCATGCAGAAAAGTGAAACTGAGCACGGGGAAATGCACAAAGCATTTCTCTGTAAGTCCTGAGACTATTGTTTTTAAATAGTACGGGCCAGACCTTCACTATCTGTGTGTGAGACTCAGTGACGATATCTGAACAAAGAGAGGAAAAGAGAGACATTCAAAGACGTCCGGCTGAAGAACAACTGGACTATTGGAGTTTTTGATTCAGGTAACCAGCTGTTTAATTTATTTTTGTGTGAATGTGTTAAACAAACCTTCCAGAAGTAGTGGTTTGGGTTGCTTCTACTTAAACTGTTCGGTAATTACATGTGTTTATCTGAGAATATTTACATGTAGTTATCATTACTGTAGGAGAACGCTGAACGCTGACCGTCCATGAGACGGGGGTACATGTATGTGTTTTGGTCAAGAATCTTATAAGTGAGGCCTTAACGGGATAAGGTTGATGTTAATCTGTGGTAAAGAGTGCATAGACCTGGATTGTATGCATGTTTAGATACCCTGTGCTCTGTAAGTTTTATGGAATCTCTTAAACTGATACTCCCACGAATGATCACGTGCGACTCTATGCGAGATGAGGTTACCGATTATGATAAAAAAGTATATGGGTCTGGACATAACTGGTCTAGAGAGTGCATCATTTGCTTTAGTTTAATAGAATGTATCCTAATACCCACATTCAATGTGAGGGTGGGGGCCAGCTTAAAAGAAGCCACACCTTTATATGATGTAATTCAAGAAAGAATTCAAAAAGAATCTCTAGTTCCTTGTTTATTGAAGCCCTTTATCTACTCAGGGGACACCAGAGCCCGCATGTCTTTATCAGAAATGTCCTGTTGACTTTCTCAGTTACACACCTGGTTAAGGGTCTTTCTCAAGGACACAGTGGTATTGAAGAGGGACACATGCTGCTCTTCTGTCTTTGAAAACAGCAGCTCTATCGTTTCTGAGCCTTAGCTTTACGTTGCTGACTACATGAAGTTCTGCTCAGTGTTTAACACCGGCTCATGCTTTTCAGCAGCTCAGCTCTCGATAAGTGCAGTCGACAGTGTCCATCAAACACAAGTGTTCAAGTCATAACCACACATTATATTATTATATATGTTTAAAGTTATTTTACTAATGTAATGTTCATATAATTAAACACTTTACAACGTTTTGGACCTGCCTTTTAATGATGTGTGAGACTTTATTATGATGTTTAGATTTTATTTAATATTTATTTGAAATATATAAAAATAAAATACATATAAACAAAATTGTTTGTGTGTATCTCCAGGTATAAATGCTTCTTTATATTTCTCATTTCACACTTCTGACCACACTGCAGCAGACAGGTGTCCAGAAGTGGAGAGTAAAAAATGAAATGTAATTATTTATAAAAACATTGATCTCTTCTTGGAACTGACCTGTTTAAAAGTGTCTCACCAAAAAACTGAAGATAAGTGTAACACTACAAAACAAGTGTTAGAGCCTGTAACAGGGTTTAGTGCTACTGCCTCAAAGCACTCACCAACCTGTCTCACCTGTCTCACCTGTGTCACACCTCTCACCTGTCACACCTTTCTCTCCCTGTCTCACCTGTGCATTACCTACATCAGAAACTATGTTTATTACTGCTTTGTTGAGATGTTACAGGTGAACAGGTGCACAAAAACACAAAATATATCTAATTAAATCAAACAAAATGCATTGACTTGCTGAGCATTAGCCTAAATTAGCCATAACGCTAACATTTAGTAAGTGTTTTTATATTTAACTCAATTATTAAAGACAGATCTTCAAAGACATGTCTGTGCAGGTGAACTGCTGAATCTAAATGTGCCCTGTCTGCAAGTGTTAGCCCTGCGACTAACTGTCCAGTGTCCAGAGTGAACCCCGCCTCAGGCCCAAAGCTGCTGGGACAGGCTCCAGCCCCCCCACAGCCAACGGGAATAAGTGACGAAGATGAAGGAATGAAGGGAACATTTTTAAATGAAAATGACTCTGACTCAAAGTGAAGCCACAGTGTCATCAGTGTTACCTGAACAGGTGAGGACAAAGAGGTCAGGGCTGGGTGAATCATCTGAGAACACACACTCTCTCAGTGAAGATGTGGACTGGACACAGGAGGAGCTCATAAACCAAACAGAACGAACAGAAACTCTTCTCACTTCAACAGAAATCACAAAGCCACAGTCCAATCGACGACAGACAGAAGCTCCTGTCTTCAGGTTCCAGTCAGTCATCCACACATCTCTCCATTGGTCCAGGTGTTTCACCTGCAGGGCTCCATCACAGCGACTGGCTCCGCCCACCAGCCTGACATCATCAGGGTCTGACACAGAAAGAGAGCAGTGGATAAAAGAGCAGAGAGTGGAGCAGAACAGAGGAGGAGCCATTAAAGTCAGTCAGGATCAGTTTAAACCTGTAGAAAGCAGCTCAGACTGTGTGTTAAGGAAAATATAGATTTCCTTTAGTTATTCCTGTTTACTCTTAGTCCAGCTCAGGTCATGTCCTTCATGTTAATCCAAACATAGACAGAACTAACCACGGACTACATCCTGCACCTGGAACTTGTCCTGTTTTATATCGACCGGATTGACCTTTGGAAGCAAACCTTGTCCTGTTCCATTGTTACATGTGTGTGTTCTGTTTCATTCTTGAAAGAATTAAACCTGAACATTCATTCTAAATTGTTTAACGTGCGATCTGTCAATAACAAAGCAGTTATTTTATCGGACATCATCTTAGAAAAAAATCTGGACCTTATCTGTTTAACTGAAACTTGGCATAAAGAATCTGACGGTCTTCTCTTTAATGAACTGACTCCTGCTGGCTATGGTTTATTTGAACTCTCGCGTTCTTCTGGTAGAGGTGGGGGAATCATGGTGCTACACAGTCAACAGCTCAACATGTGTCCCGTGTCTGTCCCCAAAACAGACTCTTTTGAATGTCTTGCTCTAAGTGTTTCTGCTCCACTCTCTACTGTAGTGGCTACAGTCTACAGGCCTCCAAAGACACATAAAGACTTCTTATCTGAATTCTCAGATATGTTATCTTTTTTATGTCTCAGGTTTGAAAAAATTCTTCTCCTGGGTGATTTCAACATCCATGTGGACACAAAAGACTCCACAACAACAAAAGACTTTATGTCCATACTGGAGTGCTTTGAACTTGACCAGCTTGTGGACTGTCCTACACATGTCAAAGGCCACACTTTAGACCTTGTAATCGCCAATGGCTCATTTGTGACTCAGTTGTTAACCTCTGACTTAGGTCTGTCTGATCACCAGGCTGTCTTTTTTAACATGGAGTTACCTGTAATGTTCTCTAGTTCTTCTCGCGTTATTAATTATCGCAAATGGAGATCTATTGAGCCCACTGATTTTTCACATTTTATTGAGACTCTTTTAAGTTGTGATTCTCTGTCTGATGACCTGGATGATAATGTTTCTGTGCTGAACTCTGTTCTCTTGTCTGGTCTGGATACGCTGGCTCCTTTGAAATCTCGATCTGTTTCTTTTTCACGCTCCGCTCCTTGGTACAACGCTGATCTGCGTGCTAGGAAGGCTTTGTGTCGGAAAATGGAGCGTAGATGGCGTACATCAGGTTTAACTGTACATCACCAGGCCTGGAAAGACTGCTTACTTGAATATAAGACTGAAATGGTGTCAGCTAGATCTTTTTATTTCTCTCATTTAATTGCCAGTAATCAGGGAAACCCTAAACAACTTTTAGGTCAATCAACAAGCTGCTTAAAAATCACAGCCTCTCTAATGTTCCTGCTTCAACTCACTGTTGTAACATGTTTTGGAGTTTTTAGCACCAAAATAGATAATATACGTAACCATGTTGCTTCCACCCATATTTCTGCTGCTTCATCGTTAACAATGTCTGTGTTTTCTGGCATTTCTCTTTCCAATTTTTCTATTCATGACTCCCAGTCTCTGTCTAATTTGGTTTTGAATCTGAAAGCCTCAACTTCTAGAGTTGATCCAATACCATCGTGTCTTTTTAAATCCTGTTTTGATTCCCTCTCTCCTGTTGTTTTGAGAATTATTAATAACTCTTTGTGCACTGGTGTTGTGCCAGTAGCACTTAAAACTGCTGCTCTCATCCCTGTACCAAAGAAGAAAAACGTGGACTTTGATAATCTTAATGATTTTCGTCCCATCTCGAATCTTCCATTCCTCGCAAAAATTTTAGAACAAACAGTGGCTTCTCAACTACTTTCTCATCTTCACTCTAACAATCTTTTTGAGCCACTTCAGTCTGGTTTCCGTAAGCTTCACTGAAACAGCGTTAGTTAAGGTCACTAATGACTTGTTAATGGCTTCTGATTCTGGAAATCTATCTATACTGATTCTTCTTGATCTTAGTGCCGCTTTGACACTATAGATCACTCCATTCTAATAACCCGTTTAGAGACTGTTTTTGGAGTTTCTGATTCTGCATTAAAGTGGTTTAAATCTTACCTCTCTGAACGCAGGCAGTTTGTTGTGATGGGTGATTGTAAATCTGAGGTCAGTGGGGTGCATTCTGGAGTCCCTCAAGGATCAATTCTGGGACCTTTACTTTTTAATATTTATATTTTTCCACTTGGCCAACTTTTAAGAACTCTTGGAGTTAACTTCCACTTTTATGCTGATGACACTCAGATTTACATACATTCAAAACCCGATGACAATATGCCTGTGTCTCTTCTTTCACAATGTTTTACTGAGATTAAAAAATGGATGTCTGAAAATTTTCTCTGTCTTAACAGTGAAAAAACTGAAGTGATGCTTATTGGCTCACCTCATCAACTGCGTAAAGCAGAGTCCATATCTTTGAGTGTGGATGGCTCTGCTTTACTATTCCAAACTAAACTAAAAAATCTGGGGGTGATATTTGATGCCAACTTAACATTCGACCTTCATGTCCGTAACACTGTCAAAGCATAATTTTTTCATCTTAGAAACATTGCCAGACTACGCCCCATGTTGACTTGCTCTGTGGCTGAGAAGTTAATCAACACCTTTGTGTTTTCACGCATTGATTATTGTAATGCATTGCTGGCCGGAGTCTCTAAAGCTACCCTAAATAAGCTGCAGTTGGTACAAAATTCAGCTGCCAGATTTTTAACAGGAACCAGTGCAAGGGAGCACATCACACCGATCCTTGAAAAATTACACTGGCTTCCTGTTAGTTCTCGTATTGATTTTAAAATTCTAATGCTCACATATAAGGCCTTGAATAATCTGGCCCCTCAATATTTGTGTGAACTTTTAACTCTCTACACTCCCTCACGTGCACTACGCTCCTCTGAAGCTGGTCTCCTAACTGTCCAAAAAACACGGTTAAAAACTATGGGTGATCGGGCTTTTTCCTCCTTGGCTCCTAAATTGTGGAATTCCCTGCCCTCCGAGATTAGGAATGCAGAATCTTTTAGTCTTTTTAAATCATTACTTAAAACGTACTATTTTAGGATAGCTTTTATGTGACTCATTTTATTATTCTTGCTTGTCTTAGTTTGGCTTTTAATTGATTTTATTGTTTTGTGTATCTTTTAATTTTATATGTATGTAAGTGTATGTAAAGTGCTTTGAGATTCCCTTTTAAAGGCGCTATATAAAATAAAGTTTATTATTATTATTATTATTACTCTGTCTCCATCGTCTCTCATTAATATGAACTAAATATTATTTTAACATTTGGTCTCAAAACCCACTGTCTCTCCGTCGGAGAGTGGACCTGACGTGCACGGGGAAATGCACAAAGAAAGCATTTCCTATAAGTCCCAAAGCTGCACTGTTAAAAGCAGAACGGGACCTTCCACTCTGTGACGGGATCAGGACAGAGAGGAGACAGAGACCAGCCTGACTGCAGAAAGGACCACTGGCTTTCAATTCAGGTCAAACAGCTGTGACAGTATTTTACTGAGCTGGGATTTACTCTGAGGAAAGGTTTAAATAACTGAATAAAACGCTAGAGTAAAGGACAGTGGCTCTAGGTCGAGAGGAACACAAACACAAGGAAAAACACATCAAACTTTTGGAGCTGAACACGTACAAATACATTACTAAACTCTGTTGTGGAGCGGGTGGATGTATTGAAACAAGATTCGAGAGCACAAAGGCAGAAATGCATGACTACGGCGTTTGGGCAGAGGCACAGGAAACAGAACGGTTGTGCTTGAAAAGAAAATACAAGATGCTATAGATTACTTTGATCAAGTGGAAAACAGGCTCCGTCAGAATAGTTTGAGGTTGTTGAATGGACCAGAGGGAGATGACAAAGATTTGTGAGAGCCTTTCTTTTTGGTAAAAATCCTGGTGGAGAAGTGGAACTTAAAGCTGGAAGAAGATGATTTAAAAAGAGTGCATCAGGAAGGACCTGAGGTACATTGAAGTGTCCACGCACTATCATCTTCAAACTACAGCATTATCAGAAGAAGATGGATATTTTGAGAGAGACCCGAGGAACAGTGGAGGGGTGCAACCTTAGAGTGATGCCGGACATGTCTGCTCAGGTGAGAATGAGGACGCTGAGGATTAATATAAAGACTTGTATCAGACACAAAGCTGCACGTGGAGGATGCAGGACACGTGTCTTTACCTCACTGGAAGAAGACAAAAGTATCCATCTATAAAAGAACTTGAACCAAGCAGTCGGTAAGAAATGATTGTAGTGATCTTTTCTTTGGAAGGACAAAGGCTCTATTGAACAGTAGGCCTATAGACTTATGGATTAATACAGCTTTTTTATGATTTTAGTCAATACATTGGAAGATATTTGGAAAAAATAACATCCAAAGTCCAAAGATTAGACTTCTTATTCCCAGCCTCAATGTAGTTCTAGTGGATTATGTGTTTGTCTCAAAGTGGTATTAATAACTGTATTTCATGTGAAAGGAACAATATTGTGATTTCTGATCATGTTACTGTTGTTTGCAGCAGGACTCCAAAAGTGAAGACCTGTTCACATGTGGAGGAGGAATAGGACAGATTTAATGGATAAAGAATTTGAGAACTATGTTAAAGAACATATTCAGGAGTTTATGAAAACTAATATTGAGCAGACGGAGCCCAAGAGAAGCCACATCTCTGTTTTATATGGGCTTCCTTTAAGGCTTATATAAGGGCAGTAATGAGAGCCTATTCTGCAAAAAGGAAAGAGTTTTGAAAAAGAAGAAATAAATGGATTGGAGGTCAAACATAAACATAAAGATATAAAATCTAAATAACAAGAGTCGACATTAAAAATGGATGAGATGTTTAATAAAGTTAAAGATTTAAAACACAACTCTAATAAATTAAATAATATCTCTGTTAACAAATCAGACAAGCACCTGGCTTCCTTTGTTAAACCTGGAACTCAAAGACATTTATTTCTTTAAAGAATGACATTTCTGATCAGAATATCACGAATAACAAAGTTATTAATAAAGAGTTCAAGCACTTTTATCCAAATACAGTAAATATAGGTAAATGATCAATAATATCCATCATTAAAATTCCACTTTATACTTTTTGCTCATTTATATTTGTAAAGATGTGCTCAGTTGCAGAAGTATTTTGGGATGTAACTCTGGTTGGTTTGGTTATTATTGGAAATAAATGGTAAAAGTTGTGCATTTATAGTGTTTTTGTCCTCTTCTCTGGCCCCAAAGCACTTTACATCATGTTTCTGTTCTCACACATTCAGCCCTGGCACAGACAGAGAACTTACTATTCATGGAATTAATAAATCTCTCTCTCCACCTTTACCCAGTCGGTCTAAATGTATGTTAAAACCTCCACATTTCCATCTCATTTTTAGCATAAAATATTTCTATAATGTTTTCAGTAAATGTTAGACAGCAGCCTAGTTCTCTGTAAACACAACTGATGATGTTGTGTGGTTTGTAGGTTCCTTCCAAATAAAGGTCATTTGTTTATTGAGAGTTTAAAGAAGCTGTTCGAGGTCACATGGTATGGACCGATAAAGAGAAATAAAACATTTTTTTTGTCTTGATCCCAACCTTGTGTTCTGTGGTAGTCAGTCTGTTTCTGTATTGTATTTGATTTCCTGATTTCTTATTGTGAAGTGTGTTTCTGATTGACTTCCTGCCCTTGTGTGTTTGCCTCCTGTGTGATGCTCCGCCCTGATGTGTTTCACCTGCCCCTCGGTGTGTGTCTTTATGCCTGCTGTGAGTCTGTTGTTCTGGTTTCCTTGTCGTCAGTCTGTGGATTTTTGTCCTAGTGTTTGTCTTTCTGTAAATCTAGTTACCCCGTGCCTTCTGTGTACTGTCCTGGTCTTATGTCTTCTGTGTCAAGTGCTCTGGATACATTCTGTACTTTCTTCTGGAAAATAAAAACCTGCAAATACCTCTGCTTGTGCTGGGTTTCTGCACCGTGAGTCTCACCTGTTCCAGACTGTAGGTCCAATCAGTTTTATTTACAATGATTCTCCCAAAAACTGAAATAAGGAGCAAACGCCAATGTTCCATCTTTAATTTGTTTCAGTAATGGCATATAATTAGTTTTATGCAGAGGCGTTACGGGTATGACTAGCTAACATCAGCAAAGAAAGAAAAGATCCTCAACAGAATCTCCAGAACAAGCTGACTGTGTTCAAAACTAACCCAAAACAGAGAGCAAACAAGAAAAGGCAACGCTCAAGATATGGAGTTCACATTTAAAGAAAGAAACAACCAAATTCAGGAGCAAACACCAGCAGGAATGAAGCCCAAGCTGGAAGAGCCGAGTCCTAAAAAGGATCCTGACAGCTACAAGACAACGTAACAGACATAGAAACAAGATCACATTGAGATTATGACACTAATAAATCTCTGGGCCCTCCTGAAAGTGACCAAAGCTTCTTCAAATGTCTCTGTGATGTTGGAGCCACACAAGCAGGACGACACTGGTTTGTGCAGGAGACCTAAACGTGATGAACCTCAGGCTCGATACAACAAGTACAAGGACAAACCAAAAGCACAGAATGTGGACAGGTCTCTTGGAAGAGAAGGGTCTGACAGGGTCTGGCAGGATGTCCAACTGGAAACACTTATTTCAGAGCATAAGACTCTAGATCTTAAACTTTACAGCAACACGAGGAAAAGACCAACACATCAGAGCTGAATCCATACAGTGGACCAGTGGGACATCTGTGGACCATCTGCTGTTAGGACTCTGTTGGTCTCAATGTTATGGGAATTGTACATCTCCATTAATGTTATACATTATGCTCTCACTCCTGCTCCAGTTCACATGCTTATCCACACACAAGTATGACTTAATGCCTTCAGCCATATCTACATCAGTTTGCACTACATCTAATCACTGTACAAGGACACTCTGTCCTGTTCACTTAGACACACATCTCTGACTGACACGTCAGCTCAATACACGTCCATCCATGACCCTGGAGCTGGGGGCTGGCACAATGTAAACCTATAAAGCCTCATGTATTGTTTACACCTTTAAGCAAAACCCTCCGTGTACCATTGCTACCGTGTGTTTGCTTCTCTTTGCAAAGATTAAACCTGTCTATTATTGTCAAATCCTA